>JAOEHX010056683.1:0-12374 GCA_025448015.1 Bolborhynchus lineola
ATCTACCTGGACTTGTGCAAAGCATTTGACACTGTCTCACATGACATCTTTGTCTCTAAGTTGGAGAGACATCAATTTAATAGGTGGACCACTCTGTGGATAAAGAACTGGCTGGATGGCCACATGCAAAGAGCTGTGCTCAATGGCTCAATGTCCATCTGGAGACCAGTAACGAGTGGGGTCCCACAGAGATCAGTGTTGGGACCAGTCCTGTTCAATGTCTTTGTTGGTGACATGGACAGTGGGATTGAGTGTGCCCTCAGCAAGTTTGCTGGTGACACCAAGCTGGGTGGTTTGGTTGATATGCTGGAGGGAAGGAATGCCATCCACAGGGACCTTGACAAGCTTGTGAGGTGGGCTGATGCCAACCTGATGAAGTTTAACCATGCCAAGTTCAAGGTCCTTCACCTGGGTCAGAGAAATGCCAGGCACAGCTACAGGTTGGGCAAAGAAGAGATTAAGAGCAGCCCTGCAGAGAAGGACTTAGGGGTGTCAGTTGATGAGAAAATGAACATGAGCCAGAAGTGTGCTCTTGCAGCCCAGAAAGCCAACCGTATCCTGGGCTGCATCAAAAGGAGCATGACGAGCAGGTTGAGGGAGGTGATCCTGTCCCTCTCCTCTGCTCTTGTGAGACCTCATGGAGTACTGTTGGAACAAGTCCAGAGGAGGGCCACGAGGATGATCATGGGACTGGAGCACCTCCCATATGAAGATAGGATGAGAAAGTTGGGGCTGTTCAGCCTAGAGAAAAGAAGGCTGCATGGAGACCTCATAGCACCCTTCCAGTACTTGAAGGGTGCCTATAGGGATGCTGGGGAGGGACTCCTCATTAGGGACTGTGGTGATAGGACAAGGGGTAATGGGTTAAAACTTAAACAGGGGAAGTTTAGATTGGATATGAGGAAGAAATTTTTTACTGTAAGGGTGGTGAGGCGCTGGAATGGGTTGCCCAGGGAAGCTGTGAATGCTCCATCGCTGGCGGTGTTCAAGGCCAGGTTGGACAGAGCTCTGGGTGACATGGTTTATTGTGAGGTGTCCCTGCTCATGGCTGGGGGGGCTGGAATTAGATGATCTTAAGTCCTTTTCCAATCCTAACTATTCTATGATTCTATGATAAGTATAGATGCAGATTACATAACAAAGACACTGTCACTTCCCTGTCTGAAGTGAAGGAAGTGACACCTGAACACAGAGCTCTCATCCATGAAGACTCTTGATCCAGATTCACAGTCTAGTATTAAATAAGTTCTTACTCTGCAAAGATGTTTGCAAAATTAAACTGGTTACAGTTGCAGCCACAGCTCAGCATAAAACCCAGAGGTCTACCTAGTCAGCCGCACCCAAATTATCTAGTCACCTCTGTTTCTTCTGAATGTCTTCCCAGCCTGCATCCACTACACGAGCTTCTTCCAACTGATTTATTAGCAGGACTTCCAGCAATCACTAAATTAAGCCTTGGCTTCAAGCTTTTTTTCCCCTCCTTTTCTTCTATAAATCATCTTCCTAGTCAGTCTGTTAAGCCTCCCTAGATACATTCCACTTGATACTTGTTCAAAACCACTAATTGCACAAAATGCTGCATCCCTTTTTCTGCCCAGAACCATGCAGACAGCAAACAATAAGACACTCAAAGTCACTAGTCCAGCTTACATATTAAGACTGGTACATTTATATAAGGTACAAGAAAATTTTCTAGACCAAACCAGGGGTCTACCTTGCCCTACTTATTGTCTTACAGTATGTGCTCAAGAAAGAGGCCAGAGCAAGCACCTAGTAATGTAGTAATGCTTCCTCCAAGGTACTAGTTTCCAGCAGTGTACAACCTAGGGACTTTCTAATTTTGAAGCATTCTAGTGACTTTCCTTGTGACAACTCTAGACAAACTTCTCTTTCATTAACATCATATTGCTTAAATAAATACTTAAATAGGTGTTGTGTGCAGGCTTTAATCCTTTTTATGGCTTTGAACATGCCACCAGAGGATAGTATTCAATGTTACCAGCTTAATACTAAAAAGAAAAAAAAGAAAAGAACAGTCTTCTTCACTTTCTGTGACATTTGTAATAAAGGTCACTGAAATTGTAGCTCCCTCCTCAGCTGCCTTTTCTAAAGCTGAAGGGTCCCAAGTTATTCAATCATTTCTTATGGGAAAGAAGGATAACCTCATTTATCCTGGATAACCCCTCTGTATCTTTTTCAGGTTTAGTCTTCCTTCACCTCAGATTACAGAACGGATGACCAGAGCTGTACTGCAGTATTCAATATGCGGGTGGTCCCACATATTAGTAGAAGCATTACGCTGCTATCTGTTGTATTCTTTTTGGTTTTTTTTTTCTAGCAGTTTTCTAAGTTCTGCTCCCTGTACTACTCTTGAGCACTGAGACTGACATTTCCACAGGTGTGGAAATTGTATTGTATTAGTGTAGACTTAAACGTGATGATTTAAAGACCAACAATAAAATTTACCACTTTTAGATCTTCTACAAGTCCACTAACTGGGAAATAAAGCTATTTCCCAGTTGTACAACAGCTTCTCTGCTCAGATTGTCCAGATACAAGCCTGACTACTTGGTGAAAGCGAAGATTGTTGTAAAGCAGTAAAGAACTATGAACTAGAAGAATCAAGGGATACACATTGACAAAGTCCATGAACATACAAAAAGTAGCCATAAACTACTTGGTGCAAAGCTCCCTTACTCTCTCTCTCAAGAATAGTATACCCTTCCCAAGACTAATCTTATGATCAAATAATTTCTAAACCAGAAACAAGAATGTTTTGAGTCTGCAAAAACTACCACAGACTTATCAACAAGCTGATTATTTGACACCTCAGCTAGTGACATGAATCCTGAAGGTGTTTCTTTAAGTCAAAAGAAATTACAAGACTTAGAGGGGCAATTTGGACCTTTTTTTTATTATTATTAACCTAAGTAAGACTACAAAGAGTGTCTCTTTTCTTAAAAAGAGATAAAAGCCAAAACTCATATCGCTTAAGAACTTCACACTATCAAGAAGCTGAGGAGTTACATCACTTAAGATATTGGCTCTGTATCATTAAGACACTTAAAAGGATTTTACACGTAAGATGAAAGGCACTTTTAAAAGACCTAGGAAAAAAAAATTACTGCTGCAGGTAGTCAGACTACAGACTCCTATGTCTTGGGTGAGAAATGTGACAAATGCAACAGAAAAAAAACCCTAAAAGCACATGTGAGTTTTGCACTTGTGTTCAACAAGTATTTCAGTGTAGCAATTAGAGGACCTCTATCTGTATAAAATGTCAAGGACTTCTGGGGGAGCAGAAGGCAGATATTACAAAATAAAGAGGCATTTCACATTCAAATAGCTTTTTCTGCTCCCAAAGTATACATTATAATTTTACCCTCCCCAAAATAGCAGCAAGTAAGGCATAGATGAACTTCCTTTTATAGAGTTCTAGTAGTCTGCCATCTTCTGGAGTCCACAGGGAAGTGGAGGAAAAGCAAGTTGAGCAAGAGGAGACAGTTGTAACTGCAGAACAGGCTTGCAGCAGCAAGCACTGGAATCACCAAGATCTTCCTTTCATACTGCCTCAGAAGCTGACACACCACTACAGCAGCCAACTGCAGAAGCATCCAGAAAACCTGAACCAAATCCACAACAAGCCGAGCCAAGTGCCTTGTATCTACATACTGAATCAGATCTGAAACAAAGACTTACCTGCATGGATGAACTGAGCACATGGGAGGTGGAGGAAGATGAGGATGGTTTTCAATGGTTACCGTTTTCTTGACATGATCTTGACTAATATCTTCATACATATGCTCTACTGTTAAAGGCTGACGTTGCTATATAGGAAAAAGGAACAGAACAAAACCATTACAGTCAAGGAATCTTTTGCTCCTTCTTAGCAATTTTGACATTAACAGAATTAACATTAATTCATTAACAGAAGCAGCACCATAAATTATAAGCATATAACATAAAACAGGTCTGAAGGAAAGAACCAAGTGCCTTAAGATCCATATGGTGTAGAAATAGTACTGAACTAAATTTAGTTTTTAATAAAATGTATGAATGGTAAATTCAATACATTTTGAGAACCATCTCAATGGTTCCCACTTAGGTTCCCATCTAGGTATTTGAGCTGTAAGCCCTAACCAACTTTAACTCAAGAAGCTTAGTCATGAATAGGAGAGTGATTTATCTAATTCCCTCCCTCTGAAGATCATGAAAATATATACCTGCTTATTTGACTGAGTTTACTAGGGCTATTACTACCTCTACAGAGCTAATTCAGTTAAGTGACAGAGCACGATTTGCTTCCTCCCAAATATGCTCAATTACAAAGTACCATTTTCAGAGAAATTATTCCTACTTTGAGCAAGTATCCTAAGTCCTGTCTGCAACTCTGACTATATAATGATTTTGTCACCATTTCTTCATTTCAATTTTTACTGTGTACAAAAAAAAAAAAGAAAATAGCCTTGCTATTTGACATCATGAGTCTAATTTTACAGAAGTGGAAAAAACCCAACAGATCTATACCTCATCATATCCAAATAACCAGAGTCTTGGAGTTTGGTAATATTTGTCGTAAGTGATGTAGAGGTCGTAAGTTCTAGTCTGTAGAATAGCATCTTCCCCTCCAACCTCAACTTTAGCCTTGTTAGCTTCTACAATCTGTCTTGTGTCAAGTGTTGCCTGGTTCAAGGTAAAAATGGTAACATTAGTACAGTCTTGTTTGGATTTCCTCCTTTTTCACCCTAAGTAGTTATGTAAAGCTCTAAAACAGAAATAAAAGTTTTTAAGCAAGCATTAAAAAAATCCATAGGCTTTGGGTTTTGTTTTTATCTTTAAATTAGTTGTATCAGTTTCTCTCCCATCGAGTACTTTCTGGTTTTGGTAAGGATTTTTTTTTTTTGTTTTTTTTTTAAAAAAGGCCTAATTTGCAACTACAAATGCAATTACATTGTCACATCACTTGCCCTTCCTTCACCAAGAACTTTCGAATCCAAGGGACAATTCTAATGAAATTCAGAAGGCAGAGGTCTCAGTTTATGCATTTATGAATACCTTAGTGGAACACCAGGAATAACAATGTCCTTTTTTCCCTTTCATGACAGTCTGATGTATCAGTGTAATCTATTGAACCTGTAAGCCACTCATCTTCCACACATAAGCCTCAAGAACAATTGCGTATTTTTACCTCTTGCGAGTACAGCACTGCGTGTAAGTAGAGCAAAAAGGATCAGCAAAAAAACACAAAATGACAGTGATCTAAATCTCTGAGGACGTAAGAGTTAAGGTTACTGCAATAGAATGGCAGGAGACAAATCCATAGGAAACCAAACTCAGTAACCCCACTGCTCATAACAAGCTTGTTATATAATCCATTTGTTACTATTATTTTTGCTTTGCTTCTGCTCATATTGGTAATAAGCATTGCAACAGACAAGATAGAGAACTGTTCACTCACATCATCTGTCTCCAATAGCCCACTCTCTTCATACTCTGAAAAGAAGACCCATAAAATTCTGTGTTCAGCTTGTAGCTAGTCATCATATTTCTCATTCATAAACAACTCTTTTAAAACATTCTACATCTAAAGATGCTTAATTCAGGTAAACTTCTGAAACCCCAAACCAGACTATACCTTTTTTAATACAAGTTTGATCAAGACTATAGTAAGGACATGATAAGCAATCCCCAAGTGGTTTAAAGTAGGCAGATTGCAGTTAAATCTGGGTATGAAGCGGGAAGGAAGCTGTACTAAATCCGTAATTTACATTTGCTTGGATCTGTTCTGCTACTGAAATTAATTTCCCAGTCAAAAACATTCACATATGTTTTCACACACAGGTTAAGAGTAAACATGCATCAATAAGACCATACAAAAGATGATTAAGAGAGCATTTCTGGTGAATTTTTCAGCAGGTATTCTATGAAAAGTAATAGTAGTGTTTTCTTAGAGTGTATTGCTTTAGTCAAAGGCCTGAAATAAATTACGTCCCACCCAATTTTAGGAAATACCTTCCATGTCTGCAGCTTCTCCTTCATCTTCCTCATCATCATCTTCACAAGATGCTGAACAATCTGGTATATTTATATTTTCCTTCATAATTTAAATTGAAAACACTGCTTTAATGACACTGCATTTACACAGCCTTACAGCCCCAGCACATACAGTCAACCAGAAAAATAATTTCTGCAATATTGAAGACTATACTGAACTCAAATACTTGCTTATTAACCAATCTTGGTTTCAAAGTCCTAATATGACATTAAAAATCCACTTTAAAAGTTCTCCTTTGATCTTGTAATCTGGGATTATTTAATTGCTAAGCAAAGAAAAATAAACATGTGATTAAACACTCTGTAACTGCTTTTCAAAAACCCACCTGTCTTAAATGAAAGGCAATGACTGAACAGCTATGACTAATCTGCAGGTTAAGATTTTGTATGCCCTAACCCAAGCCCTCAGCCAACTTTTTCTTCTGGGGACTGCGGGCCTATGCACAGCATTTGAACACAAGAGACAACCCTAATGAAATTCAGAAGGGGAAGGTCTCAATTTACATGGGTTTCAGGAAAGCTGCTTCAATTGTAAGTATCAGGTAGCAGGTTTCCTCATTAGAAAATCAAACCATCAAAACCAGTAAGAAACTAAGCTGTGAAGTGGTTTAGCAAACAGAACAGAAGCAGAGAGCTGTCTTTCTGGACTGGACCTGTGATCCAAGCTGTACAACAAGCAAGTTTTCGACACACAGTATTTCAGAAGTGAATTCATAACACACAACAGTAGTTATGAATCACAGTAACATCCTGCAAGTACTGTGTTTTGCAGAAATAGGGATCACCTTTAGGTATTCCTTCCACCCAGATGTTACTGACTCGTGAAAAAGCAGTACCTTCATTTTCAACATGTAGATGCCTGGCACAAGAGCATGCTGGCTAAAGGAATTCTAAAAAAGAACACTGCCTTAGTAAACATCTCTCAGGAGATGCATGTTTTGACTAAAATCATAGGCTCTGAAAATCACTGTATATCTATAACACATCTAGTGACAAAGTATAATTTGATCTTTCATGGGCAGTATTAGATTGCTAATACTAGTAGGTATTAGCAATAATAAGGTAAGACTTCTATTACCTGTAGTAAAGCAGGAGGAAAATTTAGTACCAAGTACCTTACTGTCTAGTGTGATCTCCTTAACTGCTTCTGTTGCACCCACTATACCTGTTAATTGAACAAGAGGTTTGTGTTAAAAAAGTTTGTTTCTTTGTTAAAGAATACTACAGAAAAAGGCTGCCAAGATTTCAGAAAGCAGTATATGATCTTTCCAACTTACATCTCACAACAATTTCAATACTTGAAAAGCTGTTTATTTGCTATTGGTAGCATGCTTGATGCTGGACATGCATAAACCATACCAGTAACACAGAGCACAACAGTACGGTTCTCACACATCCTACAGGTTTTGTTGATGGAACACTGCAAAGTACTTTTCATTTTAATGAATTTTCACAGAAGTGAGTTCAGGATAGGCATTCATATCACAGCTACAGAACTCAACTTCATGAATAAGGCATGCATTTATGAGTATTTCTGAACATCTTGGAAGCAAGGAACTGGGGTTAAAAACCATCCCAAATCATAGTATCAACTCTTCAGTTCTTTCCCATTAGCCTTCTAGTTTTACTGCTGCTTTCAACCAGTACTGTTTGGGATGCATAATAAGATTCTGCTTTGACACAGAATGGGAAACACTGAAATAATTAAGTCAGTTGAGGTCATCATGAGGACAAAGATCTTGATTGTGTTTCACATGCAATCTTACTAAAAAAATATAAATATATATATACATTTGCATATTCTTCAAACAAATATTTTAAATCAGTATTCTCTTCACAGATCTTATGAAAGAATGTGTCACTACACAGGTCATTTGTAAGAGAATACTGAGCAGTCGTGTATCAATCAAGTGGGTGGCTGGTGGCGTAACATACGCAAGAAAGACTTTACTTTCTAATGACAGAAACTGAAAATCCTTCAGATTACCAAATGCAAAGCCTGAAGCAAGGCTGAATACCTGCATTGTGAAAAGTGTCGACCCATCCCCCATCACCATCATCTTCTTCTATAATTGCTTCCTGCTCATCTGAGTACTCCATCTGCTTACACCTTTTGTAACATGGCACTGCAAAAAAATTGCAAAACAAAATGAATGCAGTCATTCCTATACAAAACCAGAATGGAGTAGAAATTATCCTACAGGGACTTCTGAAATGTCACTCATACACCCTTATTTAAGGAATCCTAAAGTTGTATTTCAAATGCAAAAGCATAAACTTAAAATTATGTTAATGTGCTGTACCATTTTTTATTGCATGCACAGCACACTTAAAATTCATTCTTCTGTAACCCATTAGAGCACATTCATCCAAATTCTTAAGAACTAGAAAATAATTAACTTCTCATTTGCTAACAACTACAGGCAACCTATTAGTTTTCCTCATATTGCTAAGCAACTTCTAAAGTATAATTTTGCCTGGATTAGCATCAGTTTACTGAACTGATTTGTCTTTACAATTCTGCTAAGAGTTTGCAATACTCATTTATATGTTAGGTATGTTTAATTATAAATTAACAAATACAAGTTTAGAAAGGTTAGAATTCATGTGTTATACTAAATAACTTCAGTTATACGCACTACAGAGCAAAATGAGTTCAGATTTTACAAAGTTCTCAGAACACAGTCAAAGAGAAGATGCAGATCTGATTAAGGCGAAACAGACATTTTCCATCATCATAAACAAGGACAATGTAAAAAATGCTCCTATTACACTAATGTGGGGGGAATCCCCACCCCCTTCCCCCCCACTGCTGCATGAAGTGCAGAACTTGTAAATTGTTCTTAGACATTTCAGAAAGGGAGTATAGGGGTGTGAAGGTCACAATGGAGTACCCCAAAGACTTCCAAAATGAGATCTGTAGGATGGCTCCCTGCCTCAACCCATAGTCCACCACTTTTACTCGAGTGTTAGGCGACAATCATCAACATCAGCAGGAAACACATTATTTTGAAATGTGTTTCAAAACACATTATTTTGAAATGTGTTTCAAAATAGAAGGATCAGATCAATAAGGGTCCTGGAAGAGAAACAAAGTTGATCACTTGGTCATCCAGCCATCAGGACCACCTTAGGAAACTGTCCAACAGTTCTGTAAGCATTTTCACATGACAGCACGCTGCAAGACTCCAAAAGTGAGCAAGCAAAATCCAAGCACAAAATACAACCCATTGCAGGTAAAAAAACTCAGGCTGTTCTTCAAACTAAAGGTTCATCTAATGGAATTATCTTTGACACATTTTGACATGAGATCTTTTGAGAAAATTATTTCCGCATGCTTGTGCCAAGATATTAGCCATCTTTTTCATCAAAGAGAAAGTCACCACAAGTATTCTATATACATATCATTAGAAGCTGATCAAAATTTTATTTAAAGTTGTATTTTATTGTTATTGACAGGGATAGTGACAGTAATTACATATCTGAACAAGCATCATCAGTGCAACTGTGAAAAACATTTTGGGAACACTTCAATAGTCTTGAGTTTTCAAAAGAAAGAGGAAAATAAACACAACTTCCTTTGAGACACTGAGTACGAGTTGAAGGACAGCAGAAGGACACACAAGGAATTTTATAGTGTTTAAACTACATTTCTACTTCAAGGCAAGCTGTATTACTAGTATAAAGCCCTACTAACAACTAGTCTAAAGAAAAGATTTTAGATGTGCAGGAAAAGCTGTTTAAATATTGCAAAGTCAAAGCATTAAAAATGCAAGATTATTTGCTTCCCTTGTCAATACAATCAGTAGAGTTGATAGCACAGTCAACCATGCTATCAATTCTAAGAACACTTATATTTAAACTTCAGCCTTACCATTTTTAGTTACCAAAAACTGTTTGTCTGTTGGCAGATAAGCCTTGACTTTTAGTTCTTCTCCTGAAGCCCTGTAAAATGAAGTGCACCATAAAAGGTTGAGAATTTGATGATCTGCAAACAAAAGAACCCTTCTATTTTCACTGCGTATCAGGAATATTTTAGATACTCTTCTTCACCTATTCTCAGAATCTGCTTGCTATGACTTTACTCTTCCGTACACAGAGACTTTGATGTGAGGGATCAAAAAAGTTGGCCACCCCTCAACTACGGAACCTTGGATCAAAATTATTTTCTGCTTCAAAAACTAATTTCATTTAAAGATAGCCAAGGAATGGTGGGTTGATGGAACAATCTAGCCTATATAAAATTTGCTAAGATCAGCAACAATAGAGATCCAAATGTTTGAACAAAGCAACTTCAGAAAAAGCAAGAAACAGACCTCTATAAATATAAAACTTGCCCACAGTCATTAGAGCTCAAGTAATCTTTGCCAAGTTCACATTACTGAAGCATTTGCTTTCACTTTCAGTGGTTTTTGGTTTAAACTAAGACCAACATTCTAAATAGCCTATTCTAAACTGCGGGCATATAGGCCAGAATCATATCATGTTTTCTCTGAAGGAGATGGTAAAAGGGCAAGAAACAATGATTAAAGCATAATAATTCCTCCTTCAGCAGTTCTTGGCCCAGTACAGAGGCAAGAACCTTGATGATACCAACTGCACAGACAATGTTTATCTAGGCACTAACTAATTCAGTTTTATAATCCAAGACATCAGTAGAACATGAGGAATCACCCTATTTGCACCCTTATTGTGCATGAAAGATAAGGAATTTCCAAGGGCAAACACTGCTCAAAGTGATCTGATGTGGGCCAACTTGAACATAATCAATTAATAAACGCTTGTTAAAATATACTAATTACAACTACTTCTTAGCTGCACGTGGCCTTTGCTTTCTGAATCATTAATCACCAAGACAAGCTCAGGGAGACATGCTGCTACCACAGCTAAGCACTGAAAGCAGTTACAGTATGTATCAGCTTATTTCCTCTAAAACCTTAGGAAAACAAAAAATCCCCAAACAAATCCTTGTCTCAACTACTCCTACACACAGCAATAAGTAAGTCCTGCCTGACTTAAAGATAGCTTCATCATAAATCCAGCAGAAGTTCTACTGAAAGAGTCCATGTATTGTTATGAAATGAGACAACTGTATAGCTGCATTCAATGGAAGCACATTGAAGCATAGTAGGGATGCTAGCTTTCTCTAATTCTTTTAATTTTACTTACCATTGCCAAGTAGGACAGTGGTGAACTAAGTGATCTCCAGCTGCAACAAACTGTTAAGGCAAGAAAAAAAAGTACTGTTATATAGAGCATAAGGAAACAATCTCCAGTTTTCCTCAATAATAGCAGTTGCACATTCCTTTGACAGATTAACTGTGTAACTAGCAATTGTTTAGATCAGTTTGATGCTTTTTTAACTCAATTTCTCAGCTAACCATGAAAACCCAAAGACTAAATTGACTTCAGTGGAAGGAAGTGTATACTAAGCACAACAACAAATTCAGAGTTTAAAAAGCTGTGGTATAACCTACCACTCTTGAAACAAGCAAAAAAGTTTCTAGACACAGTAACATTGTTTACTTTGTGACAAAGAATATGTTTTTATTTGCCACTCTTCAAAGTTTTGCAAAGACAATAAAGAGCTTAATGTAGAAAAAAAAATCTCTTTCAGTGTTTAAAACAATTTGGCAGCAAGAAGTGAGGCTGGCATCAATTCATTGTATTGGTGAAAGAACTGCAACAGAGGAATAAACAGTATACATTTTAAGTAATGACCATCACTGTAATAGTTTACCACTGGCGTTAACTAAATAAGGATAAGCATACCTTGAAAAACCTTACGTATAACTTTGTTCTGAAGAAATAGGTTTTAAAAAAATCTTCAATCTACTTGTGCTTAATGTCACAGCAAAGAATTTTATGAAATGACATCATTACTTCAAAGTGGTACTGCAAAACTCATGCTAGGCTTGTATATGAACTCAAATTCACCCAGCAAAGTCTAACCTGCTGGCTTCTTTTTGTATACATAAATTGAGAAAGGCATGCCTGCATCTAAGAAAAGCCATTTGTGTGGTCTTTTGCACCAGTTAGTTTTGAAAATGAGAGGAACACCCACTGCTACAGTTGCTTTCTTGTCTTAAAATGCCAGTTTATAAAAACACACTTTTAGTTAACCAGAAGCTGTTGTAGTGGCCCCTCAGCCATTTTCTCACCATGTCCTCCAAAGCGAGGCATATCAGCATAGTAGAAAACACTGCAACACACACTGCATGCGGGTTAGCTGACTTAATCTCTGCAAAAGTGTTTTCTTTCCTCCATTTTCCAACAGAAGTCTCCAGCATAAGTGAAATCTTCTCTTTTAAGAAAACACC
>JAOEHX010056684.1:0-15452 GCA_025448015.1 Bolborhynchus lineola
TCCAGTGCAGGTTGTCCCAAGGGACTGTATCAGGTGTGAATCACAGAGGTATAGAAGTTGTGCTCCTCTGTAAGAAAGGGTCTCAATCCCATGGGAAAAATGGGGTATGATTCAAGAGGCCACAAGTGCTGTGGCTGGGGGGGTGTGAGATGTGCAGCCCCTGGATCAGTGCAGTGTGAGCTTGGAAATTAACACACACTCTGGGCACTTGCATGTGGAGTTTATCACTGGTATAAGAGGATATGGATCAGGAGGTGTAAGAATAATCCTGGTTATTTGATTCAATAGCCCAGGGAGACAAAATCTGCATATATAACTGTTTGGCTAGATAATATAAAAGTTCATTTTTAATAAATACAAATAAGAAGATCTTAAACTATGTCTTTCCTTTTTTTTAGATATAAAATTATATTTTCCAATTCTGCCTTTGATAGATTGATTAAATTAATTTCGTTGTACTTAAACAGATAAAAACTCATCAGATATTTTTTATTACATTATTTCTGAGAGTTGTGAGGGTTTGATTTGCTTTCGGGATGTCTGCATTCAGAAATACCAAACAAATCAAGTTAAAAAATGTTGCTTAGGTTGCAAGGTCAGGCACCCAGAAGTTAAAAAAATAATATTAAGTCTATTGCTCAAATTAAATTTCCCTTCTGTGTGTATATTACAGCGTAGTCCTCAGTCACGTAGTCTTTTTTCTCCACCGGCCTCCTGAGTCATTCAGTCACAGGTTGACCATGCTCTGGAAACAATATAACTATAAAATGTTTGGCTTTGTCCTCATTTAGTGTATGACTCCCTTCTTAGTTACTTTTTTCTTAAAGGAATGATTGATTTATTTACTTATAGGTTTTTCCTTGGTGTTTACCACAGCAGATCTATGTCCTCTGCAGTATTTGAAAGATGTGGAAGATTTTCATAGCTTGGAGGCTGAAATGCAGGGCAATCAATGGCAACATTTACATGTATAAAAAGCCTCAACTAATTTTTAAGCACTAAGTCATTGTTCAGAAAGGAAGAAGTTGGGAAATGGGAAATGAAAAATGTCTAATGACAGGTATGATTTAAATTTTACCCCAAGCAATGTTTTCTACTAATTGCAGGGCAGCCATTCACTGATGTTTGGTATTAGAAACAGCATGTTGGCTGTTTTCCCCCCTTCACTGGCTATTTTTCCTCTCTCTATTACCTACCATGAAAAGTATGACCACATTTAGCAGCTTGAATAAAAGAATGAAACATTAAGGGACCATTAGGATAAGAGTTAATTAGTATAAAAGAGAAAATAATTTTGCATGCCCTTTAACAGTCTCTCTCTAAACACCATGATAATTAACAGTGATTGAGAAACACAGAATCCTGACAGCAACAGAAGCACACCCACCCACACACAGTGGTTGTAACTAATAACTATGACAGAGGCTGTCATTTATTAGTTTCTATGTTTCAGAAATACCAGGCATCCACCCGGCCCTCTAAGCAAAGTCAAAGGGAACACAGCTCCTCCAGTAACCAGGACTCCAAGGAAAAAGCTGAGACAGATTAAAGAAGGTGGGGAGGAATAAAGGACAGAACATTAAGATCTGGGTGCTGTCAATTAGAAGCATGCTCCAGTTTTAGTGTTCCCATGTGTTTAGAGACGCTATAAACCCTGCAAGGCCACCCTCTTCTGGAGATGGCAACACCTCAAATGAATCCTTTACATCTATGTATGAGGTAAGGGCCTGACAGCCCCACAGGCTCAGTCACAGCTGAGCTATGGAGAAAAAGTGGCTTCCTCAAGAGAGAATGGAGGAGAAGGGAGAGAATAAGATTGTTTCTTGGAGCTCACAAAAAGCTGTAAGGAACAGAAGAACCCAGTTGGACAGAGAGCTTTGTAAGGGGCTGGTTTGCTTTGCTGGGGTAAATGTCTGGCTGGAAAGAACCACCTATGCCAACAGTTGCCAAGGCATTTTATTGCCCAAGGGTGCAAATTGGCACAAGGAGTTCAAATTAGGGTCTTCATGAGGATGAGAATAAAAACATAGAACTCCCTTTTGGAATAAACATGAAAGCCCAAGATGAGAAAACCCTTGTTAGAAATAATATTCCCCACAGTCTTGCAGTAGTGCTGCTGAACTATGATGAGTGCTGCCGAACTATGATGAATGTGAACCTCAGCTGTGAAGAATCCACCTTGCCACATTATTGCTGCATATATTCTTTTTGTACCATAGACAGCATATGAAAACCCATTTCATGCATTGCACCTTAGTGCCATGATAACATCATATCATGATTGAATTGCTGGTTGTCTCTACACAGAGTTAGGAGCTTAACAATAGCTCCTGGTTTCTCACAGGTTTGATTTTAATTGTGAGTAGCTAGCAGGATATGGGACTTGCACTTGCTCCTGAAACATCTACTTGCACAGAATTTGATGTATTTACTGCCAAAAGACAGAGATCTGAGCCAACTTAGACATCCAATTTCATTCCTGCATAACTATTATATAGCACAAGTATAGCAAAACACTAAAGCCATCCTTCTGGAGGGCTCTTCTAATGTAAAAAATACCCTTTGAGGCTCTTTCTTGAGTCTACAGCAATTCCAAAACTCCTAGGAGAAATATAGAAACATTCCATAAATAAAGCCTTGTTTCAGAGGAGATCTTTCTCCAGAGAGCTTGTAGTTTTCCTGGAGTACTAATAGCATTGTCCAAGCAAGCAAACGTATGCCAGAAACTCAATGAAATAGAAAAACCCTGAAGCCTCTTCTTTCTTAATCTGTTTAAAGTAAAAGTGTCAAACAGGTATCTCCCAACAGCTGCATCTTCCATATTACAAAAAGTCTGCGGGATTTCTCTTGTCCAGGGCACAGGAATCTTAGGAGAACCTGAACCTCTCCCAGACACATCCATGCCAGAGAGTGTGGGAAATTTGCTTGCCCCATATTGTAAAACACTCTTTCTCTGCTTTCATCTAGAACAATGATGACTGCAGTACACTCCAGGAACAAGAATGCCAAGGTAACAGCCCGGTAAGAGAAATATGCATTGTCCAAATGAAAATGTTATGATAACCAGTGGCTAGGGAACAAAAAACTGGGGAAGTAAAGCTGGAGAGTTAACACTCCATCACAATCCTGGGTTCTTTTAATTTCCCTACATGACTGTTCCTTTTGTTTTGCACTCTGGCTTCTTTATGGTTGAAAATGCAGCTGTAACACAGACAGACATATCTAAGCTAACTTTTTAGGAGTAATGTACTAATAGCAACGAGTAACTTTAGCCATAACTAAAAACATTGGTGTTATCAACACTGTTCTCAGGCCGAAAGTCAAAAACACAGCACTGCACCAGCTACTGAGAAGGAGAAAAATGACTGCTACTGCTGAACCCATGACATGTGGCTACCTGAAGACTGTGTGGACTGGTTGCCCGATTAATATCTTCTATACTGCATACAACCTGTGCTGAGATCACAGCCACTGCAATTCTATTTTATGGACAATTGAGCAAACTGAGTTAGTACTTTCTCAGATCTGTCAATAAATACTGTGAATCTACCACCTGCATGAATGAGTGCAATGTCACACACAGTCTTCCCTCTCTGCTCTCACAGGGTTGTCACCTCCTGATAAGCCTCCTTTATCCTTTGTAAGGATGAAACCTGAGCATGAAGTTTCTAAACTATTTATCACTCTTTCCTTCCTGGTCAATGCTGAAGAAGGTCATCAATCATCAGCATAGAAGTGGGACTTTGTATTCTTCCTGCAAAGGGAAGAGTTTTCATTGAGGTCCCTCCAGTCTACATCTCATAAATCAGAAATGCACTGGCTACTTCTTCCCTTTGAAGGAGCTGTTAGTTGTGCTGAACGAAACAAAAATCTACCTCTTGGCAAAGTTACCTTCCCAGGTGTGGTGTAAGCCTTTTTGACATGACTAAAATTAAATGATGCTTTCTCCTACCTTAAATACATAGTGAATGTTCCTTCTATCAGAACACTTGAGAGCAATAAAAGCTACAGTGTCCAGCAGGGTGTTCTGGAGCATGCATGGTCCAAAAACAACTTCTTCAGCAATGTCTTGTGTGGTATGAACAGTAGCCAATATGTCTGGAAAATGGTGATGCTGAAGTTTGTTGTCACTTGTCCAAAGGAATTTAGGCAAAGATGTAAGTTCCATCATAGACCTGCAAAATAAACAAGAAATTGTATTTGGAATAGAGATGGAAATGGAAGGGGGTATCACTACTTCCAATGCAAGGACTTCCAGGAGCTGTAGGTGAATTGTAAGAGTGTGCTAGGGCGATGTTGGTCACAGAGTCTGCAGCTTTGTCAACGTCCAGTTCAGAAAGAGAAAAATTACTTCACACTAAACCAAAATCTTAGGTTTGTAAAGAAGTTCCTCTTTTCTGAAATAGGCAGATTCTCCAAGAGTTCAAGTCCTGCTACACTGCTACTCTCTAGAGCCAGGAATAAGAAGCTCTGGAAACAGTAAGCAACATTTTCAGTGAGTGGAACTCAGCATATGCTCATTCAGTATATTCTCACATATCCTTCCTGTTTATTATTAGTAGAAGTTTGTAGAAGTGTGAAGAAAGATAGAGAAGGAGAACAACAACAGCAACAACAAAGAGGAAGCACTTTTTTAAACACATTTTGAAAAAGCTATGTTTTTTGATTTGGAAGGGCAATATCAGTCTAGTTTCTGATTATGCTGGTACAAAACCAGGATTAATCTGAGTCCTGAGTCCGTTCATCCTGAGTGAACAAAATCTGCGGAAATTGACAAAAAGATCATTTTCATGCCGTATCAAAATACATGAGAGATCTTATTTATCTGCTGGTTTAGGAAAATTAAATCAGATTATGACTCTTTGCATGGTGATACTCTCAGCATAATATTAGTAGAAATTGATGACTTTAAAGGTTGAATTTTCCTGCCCTGAATGTGGAGTATTACATTATTCAGAGCAGAGGCTATTTCTGCAATATGAGCCACAATTTGAGAACTCTGTATGCTGTGAGGAGGTAAGTTTCAGCTGTTTGTCATTCGTAACTTCTCTAAGTTTTTAATGAAGATATTGCCATCTCCAGCGCCCAGCTGGAGGTCATGGAAAACCCTCTTTTATGCCATCAAGAGCTGGATCAGGTCCATTAGGCAGAGAAAATTAAAGAGAACAGCAACAAGCCCTGAAGAGGCTTTAGCCTAATAAATACTGAGATACAAGAGCTGAAGATCCGATCTAATCTTTCTCACTCAGCAGAATTGATTTGTTACTCACTGACTCATGACTTAAACTGAAGTGGTATGAAGTGCTCAGGAGAGTTGTGCTGATTTAACTAAATCAGTTTCTAAATCAGTACATTTAATTCATTACAATTTCTTTCTGGTAAGCAAGGTCTAAGGCCTTACCCTCAAAACATTAAAATACATAGTTTCACATGCAGTAAGTAGTAAAAATCTGAAGGATGAAGGCCTGAACCAGACAACCAAGGCAAAGAGTGGGACCTAAAAGGCTAAGGAAAAGATCAGATGGCTTGCAAGAAATTAGTTGTTAAGAGCAGAAGAGACAGTTTCTGCTTTCTCTTCATGATGAGTTTCACTGCCTGGTTTCCCAATAATTTCCTTAAATTACTATTGATGTGAGAACAGAATGATGGGATCTATATGTACATTTGTACCATATATAGAATCTAAATAAATACAACATATTCATATATATGGGTATGTTTACATTTAAAATATACCAATTTTTAATAAATTAAAATCACCAAGGTAAATATATTTTAAATAATACCAAAAGTAAAACTTCTAAATGAACTAGGAAAAAAAAAATGAAATCTAAAAATGCTTAAAAGTCTCTCTAAATAAGAAAATACGTTTAACCTCAGCCAGTTCCTTTTCTAAAGAATTCACATTCAGGATATTCCTAATCTCTTTTGACATTATTTCACTTATCCATCTATGACCCTAGAAGACAACTCTTCTTCACTAAAATTTCCCTTTCTGTGAACTTCATGTGAATTTCTCCATGTGAACTAAGAGAGTGCTGTAGAAACAGAAATTCAGGGCCCTCAAAGCTGAGTTTTCAATAGGGAAGGATGCCAGATTTGAGCATACATTCCCTCCAAGGAAGAGGGTGGGTGCTACCTGTGTACAGTCAGTCCTTCCTCCAGAAATCTCAGCCCAAGCACAGATATGAGGATCTGAAGAAACTACAGTCCCTCCCAGGCAGCTACTGCTGACTGCTATTTTTCTCTATCTCAGCAGCTTTTCAAAGATGTGCCATAAACGTAACCCCAACATGAACCATTTCTCGGAAGACTGAAAATACCAAAACGAGTGTGAATACCAAGAAAAACTGTGAGATTTATGTGTAACAGCACCACCTAGTGAATCTTGCCATAATATACGTCCCAAAGAAAGCTTTAGCACTGTTAAGGCAAGCTGGGTCTGCGATCATCGGCTCCCGAAACAAACCCAGAGCACACATCTCTAGCCCAGAGAGCTCTTCTAAGCTCCTTGCGAAGACGTCAGCAGTTCGTAGCAAAGGAGTGTGCTCCCTGCTGTGCTGTCTGGTCCTCCTTTGGAGCCTCTTCCTGCCCAAAGCCTGAATACAGAAGGGCTTTCACACACGGAGAGGGAGTGTGTGGTCTCTGCCTATACACAGTGTCCCACTGGCCTGTCTGCGGGCTAATTCTCCATTCTGGAGAGGGGCAAGAAAGCCATCGCTTCTCACTGTATGGCACATAAGAAGCTCTGCCCTATGGCAAATATATCTGGCACTATGCAAATAAATCACATTTACTCTCCAGCAAATAACTCAATATGTGCACATCTTCTGTTCTGTTTAATTCATCGAGATTGATGGGATGCAGGAAATGAAGGTTAATAATGAATTTCAGTATTTTTCTAACAAATCCTTCTTCTATCTAAACACAAGCATCCCTCAAACTCAATATGCTATTGTTTGCTTGTTTCTAAGTGACCTGTGAATTAGTCAAAGATCTGTGATGGGAAAAAAAACCCATAAATGCCAAAGTCACAAAGTTCTGCTTTGGCAGCTGTGGTCATGTTCAACTCTTGCACAGAAGGGTCAACTTTGCGAAAAGTTATGAAAAGCTGTACTGTGTGTACGCAGCAAACCAGCTTGTTGCTGTCAGCCTTGTGCGGAAGGCTTTCAGCTTGGTAAGATCAATCTCTTCAAATACCTTGTTGAATGCACCATCTTGTGTGACACCTCAGTATAAAACAGTGTCCCAAAACAAAGCAACAGCAGGACAAACCGAGTCCTTGATATTGCTGGTGTATTATATCACTATATCACTATTATATCACTATATCACTATTATATCATGCAGCTTCTGAACACCCTGCCACCCTTCTCGCATGAGTGGGCTGTTCTCTCTGTCTCCCTCTGCCCAAAGGTCTCTCCGGAGGGTCTGGTCAGCGTTATGCCAAGTAGCAAGTTTAATTTCAATTTTCAACATTCTCTTCGAAACAGAGAATGTAGGCTGAAGATGTGCATCTGGTACTCAGAGCGGAGTGGTAATACTCTGCAACATCTTTAGAAGAAAAAGGGTAAACTTCTTTTTCCACAGTCTCGAAACAGCATGAGAAAGCTCTTTCCTTTCCTCTGCATGGACAAGCTTTCAGATAGTGCCAGAGAGGCAAGTTCATCACTGAGGGGTAACAGCAACCATGACCATACTGCTTTCAAACATGAGCTGTTACTTCTGCAAAGGGATGTGTTGCATCCTGTGGGCTTTCTGACCTGGACCAGCCCTCACTTAGAGGTCTCCACTGTAGAGTGCAGATTCATCCACAGGACATTACTGGAACAAGTGCTGCCTCCAGCACAGGTGAGGGATAGTAAGGGGTTCTCTGGTGGTTGCAGCCCTTACCTTGGAAAACTGAAATACTGACCTTCTCAAAACTAAAGACTGAGTCTTGAAACATGACTTCAGAGGAGAGAGAGAAATTTGATTTATTTACTTTCTGAACAGACTGGAGCAAAGGAAATGCAACAGATGAGCTGAAGGGAGATAAAAGGACCATGGACAACAGCAGTAAGAGGTGAAGGGAAACTAATCTTAAACTTTTTACAGGCATCACTTTAATACTGTGGCTGTATTGGGCAACTCAGAAACTGCAACATAAAGAAGGGCACACACACACAGACAACTTAGACAATTTATTTCTACATTGCAGATTTTTCAAAATTGCTTTTTATTGGTTGTTACTGTTAAAGAAACTTACCAGGCTGCATGGCACTTCTAACAAAAGTTTGCTAACATAGATTTTACCTTTGTCCCATGAGTTTGATGATGGTAATGTCTGGAAAATGCACATGGAGGCGCCTTTTCAGTTTGCTCAGGGAAGTACCTCAAGCCTAAATCTACCCTGTGCTCTGCCCCTACTGAGTCCAGTAAAATACTCACCGATACTTTACAGGAGTAAATCTCAACAGGGTATGGCATGAGATTGCCCAGGACCCTAATCAGCTCTGCTCAGTTCTGCCACTACTCATTGCAAACCCAGATACAGGTGAAGAATGGCTGTGTGCAAGGTCAGGTCCAACTGCTGCCAGAAAGGCATTTGCTGGATTCTCCGAGGGGTGTGTGACTGCACTATGGCAGCACACAGTCCAGAAGGCTTACTGCTTAACACCCTGTGCAACCTCATAACTTGAGAGCACTGCAGATAGCTCAACATTGCTGAAATACAGCAGCACCACCTGCAGCACCAAAAACAGATTACAGAAATGAGGTGGGACAAAGTAAGACCACATGTAAGTAGGCCAGAATATAAATCTGAAATGCCTCTCAATTTGGATGGGAGTTTGATTTGGATCTAGGACAACATCTCCATGTTTTTCACTTGGTTATAATCTAAAGCCAGAACTTCAGCTGCAACCAAGAATGGGACTTTTTGCAAAACTTCCGTTAGTCTTCATGAATGTCAGACTTGAACCTGAACGAGAATTCTACACTAACCCATGAACCCAGTACTTAAGCTCTTGTTTAATTGTTAAGTCTGGTCTCAGTACAAATGTCACATCTTTGCAACAGTCTCCATAGTCCATGGAAAGTCATACTTATTAAGAATCTACAAATGTAGTCATAATGAGAAATTGAAAAGGTATACTAGAATGCCTGGCATTCTTCTTTGATGGGCTGAAGTAGGTGAATTTTTCACATTCTTGATAGAGAGCAAAGGACAGGAAAAATGATTATAACAGAGACTTCTCCTAACGGACTACTCTTGTTGTGCGTTATTGATTTCTACCTTTTGGCTGCCTCTTTTAAGGATCAATGATTCTTCTCTGCTCTCGTTTCTTACAAATTCATCAGCTGTCACACATCTAATTCACTCTCCTACTATGCAGCAAAGATTGCAGAACTCTGTCATAGGCTTCTTTGTGAAGGTCATATCTTCAGCTCTGTATGGTGCAGGCAATGACATGCTTGCCTCAAACTGCCAAGGCTGGGAGTGCCATTGTCTTCCAGAGACATGATCCTCCCCGCAACCTAATCCTGCTGTTCTTGCTCATGTTCTGCATAAGTACCCCTATCCCTCTAGGCTCACCCACACACTTGTCTCTGAGATAGTGAAATAAAATTAATATTTATAGTGCTTTAGTAGCACATTAGAGTCAGATCACCTGTTAGGCGATGAGTATTCTCCATATTCTATCTGTCACAGCTGCAAATTCTTCATATGGATAAATTTAGGGACTTGCTTAATAGACTCTTCATCCCCAAGAGAGTATCTGATACACATATACCATGTCCCTGAGTGATGGATTTTGCATCTTGATTTCTGAGAAGTGTGACAGATCTGTCAAACAACAAGTACCTGTGGGCAGGCAACTCCCTATAGATTATGCAATTGTGGACGGTCCATCAAAAAGTACATGAAATAGATATTGCTCACAGCAATTGCTCAGAGCCTGCTTGCTTCCAGGAGCAGCACACAAATTGCTTATCATCTTTTGGTTTCCTAAATGCTCTTTCAAGCTGGAAGCCTGCAGGTTGCCTTCTCCTCCTCTCTCCCCATTACAATTTGCATATCATCCCATTAACTAACTAAGGTTACTTCTGCCACCCTGAAAAATTTTTACATAGCTTCCCTGCCTCTGTAAAAAAATGTGTTTCTAGAGAGGGGAGTGAAGGAGGGTTTAGGAACAGTTCCAAGCTCTTTCAGATCCCTGATTTTCTACTGCATGGCCTTCAGATGTCACTGCAAGCTCTTCTAAGAAATATCTAGAAATGCCCAAATGTTGAAAGACCAATCTGAGCAAGGATTTCCCTGCCTCTTATTTTCATAGAACTTGGCCTAATTCTCCTTCCCAGAGCCCACAGACAATGTTGAACTGTGGCATCACTTGGAGTTTCCTGGTGGTCATAAAAATACTGGTAGCCTAACTTAATATTATGATAGGCTTTGGAAGCATGAAGGGAACCAATGAATCACCTTCGAAAGAGGGGAACCTTTTCACCTAGAAATTAATTAACCAGTTCAGCATTCCACATCCCTGGTGGTGTTCAAGGCCAGGCTGGACAAAGCCTTGGGTGATATAGTTTAGTGGGAAGTGTTCCTGCCCATGGCAGAGGGGGGGTTGGAACTAGATGATCTTAAGGTCCTTTCCAACCCTAACTATTCTATGATTCTACGATAATAAAAAATGTTTCTCTCAAATTAATCTGATTTTTTCAAATTTCAATAGCTTCTTCTATTTCACCTTTAAATTCCCTTATAACTGTGGATTAATTTGTACATAATGATATTACTTTCAAAGCAACTGTCCTAACTGGAAAAAAAAAACAGCGCAGAAATTACTCATAAAGAATAATGAAAGTATTTGATCCTGGAAAGCATCATCCCACAGTTTTCCCAACCATTTTTATATCTACTCTAGACTTTCTCCAGAGCAGTGATTAACATAAACAGTATAGCTCTGCATTTGCCATGTCAACAATGCTGAAAGGAAAAAAAAAAAAAAAAAGAAAAAAAGAAATATTAAATACTGGAACCATTGTTTCCTTCACTTTTTAGCTTAATCCTCTCTACTGTAAAGTGTGACGGCGTTTTCCCTGGAGCATGCAACCTGTGACTTCATGCCAATGCACTCCTGTGACCACTGCCAAAACTGCCTTTGATTTCAATAGGAAGTCTGTTGGTCTGAGGAATCCATGATCAGACGTGCAGTGTCATGCACAATAAACTACAGATATTAAAGGAATTGAGCTGATGCAGACAGAGTGCTTCTGTCTGCAGCATTTATTATTCTCTGTTGTTATAAGGAACTGAGGATTCTTAATACATGAAGGGAATTCCAAGGGAATCAGAGATGTAAAAGTGAGAAAATCCACTTACTGGGTTTTATAGATGGGCTTTTCTTCTGTGCAAGATTTTATTCTCTTTTTATTCAAGATGTGAACTGCAAAGAGGAAGACTCAAAACTGAAGCTGAAGGAAACTGGCACAAAATCAAAGAAAGGAATAGAGAATTCTTGTTTTAAAAGACAAAATAAGTAATTCTATAACCTGAAAAGTACATCCTAAAAGAACCTGCAACTTAAATCTTTCATATTATAACCTGAGAAGGTGCTTTTAAAGCATAATAAGTACAAAAAGAAGGTGATTGCTTTTAGCTCATTGCCACTGCAAGAAAAGCTTCTGTACTTCATCCTGGGTGCAGGTCTGGGAGCTGTTTTCTTTGGGCAGGAAGTGGTTCCTTCATACCTTTGCTGCTGAAAATCTTGCATACATGAAGAAAATTGTACAAGTGTCCATGGAGAGGATAGGCAGATATAGCTATGTGCTGCCATTCCCAGCCTGTTTGGGATGATCAGCTGTTCTGATCTTTGAGTAAGCTGTTTCATCCTCCCTTTTTCACTGAGCAAATTTGGATCTCAGCAATGATTCTACATAGAAGCAAGAGGGCCACTGTTCCAAAGAGGGCCCTTTCCTGTCAGTGAGCACCTTCCCATCTGTGTGTTAAGAATAGCCAAATTAGCACTGATAAATTAACTGAGATAACAATAATGATAATAAAACCTATAGAGACTGGAATTTTTTGATGTCCAGGGCTATGACTGGGGCATACTGTGAGTACCTGTCTTCTTAGTTCCTTATAGTCCTTGAAGTACTGCTGGTCTGAATATATGCCCTGTACTCCTGGAATGACTCCATCCCTGAAGGTTGCCTGAGCTAGGCATCTGGGAACAAGCAGAAGGAAACACAGTTATGCACCAAAAGGAATTTGCTGACTGCAGAAATTAGCTGAATCTAAAGAGAGTGGACCAAAATTGGGATTGACCTAGCCTGATTCATAAAAATGGTTCTCCCTTGGCATTCCAGGCATCCCAAGCTTGCTTTCACCAGAACTTCCTGTACAGCAGCCGCACAACTCTGACCTGACAAGCCCCTAAAAATAACATGTTGAAATAGGGAAACTCGTTGCCTAGCATTCCCTGGAAAAGATCATGAGGCAGCTAGGAGTGAAGAGTGTGATGTCTGCTTTGAAATTGCAGACACTGGCTCCTTCTGGATGTTTTATTGTGAATCAGAGACCTTGTGAGGTGCTCACAATTTTGTTGTTATACTATCTTGATATCTTCAGGGAACACTACTCCAGTTCTTCCTATTTTAAGGCCCTATGGTCTTCAGACTGTCTTCCATCACCTGAAATCCCCAGTATATACAATTTAAGTTGACAGCTCTTGATAAACCATCATTATATCTTGGCTGGATACCCAGCCTAGTGAATCATGAAGCTGCCAAATCTTTTTATTATGAACAATCTCTCAAACTTCAGTGGGAATAATGAAGAAGACAGACCTAAAATCCCCGCTTGGCGATGAGTAAACACCTCAAGCACCACACTTGCCTTAAGCAAGTCTTGTGAAATACAGGGACCATTTGTAAACACAGAACAAAAGAAAAGCTTTCAGGTTTCTTCTCATTTTCTGTGAGGTTAGGGAAGGCTGAAGTGGGCTCTCTTCTGAAATGTGGTATCTGCCCCACAGACATTCAGGGATGCCTTTCCAAAGCAGATGCTGATAGATTTGCTTCTCCAAGACCACCACAAGGATGTAATTCCCACTTTTTACCTGAAGCCAAGGAACAAAATGCTTGACATTGAGCATCAAATCTAATCCAATGAGAAAACAACTGAGATGTGGACAAGCCCCAGTAGAGTCATATGCCCTAGTTCCACTGACTTTCAAACAGTAGCTCTGCCTCAATCTTCCCTGTGTCCTTAGGAAATTTACTGAACACCTATTTCCACTGCTACCATCTTCCACGACAGGAAACAGGCTGGGGAAGGGAGGAATGGACTATCCCATACAGCAGGAAAACCTGGTTAATATTTATATACTGGGACGTGTGATGCAACAGCACCTGCACAGGTCGATATGAAGCTGGCTTTGATTTAGCAGACCTAAATGGAGATTTTCTATATGGTAGAACATGAGCGACAGAGTCACTGAGGTCTCTGTCCAACACCTCGCTGTGCTTGAATGTAAGAAATGCAGTGCAGACACTGGGAGAGCTCTTGATGTTTCAAGCTGGACAATAAGCAATAGTAATACCATGCTTCCCTAATTAGAAAGGATAAATTACATTTGTTTTCTGCTGTTCCAGTGGTTCAGACAGACTGGGTTTAGGAGTTTGGCTCCATGATACATAAAATCTCAATATTCCTTTCCAATTGGCTTGGCTTTAGAGGCAGAATTAGTGCTTCTGCCAGGCAGTGTCTGATCTAATGGGCCCTGGTGGATGGTAGTGGCTTGTACAAGACATTCATAGTCAGACAATCCACCTGTGGGTAAAGAGGACTTGACTACAGCTGTGTAGTCTGCTTGCTTCCAAAGACTTTATTTTTGTGCGCAGGGCACTGTACTGAGGGGCTGATTCCTCACTGGACTACAGCTGTTCTGTCTAATAGAAGCATTACCTTTATCCACCACTTGGCTCTTGTGGTTTCAGGGCCTAAGACCCAAAAACTAGACGTCTTGTAGGATAAAGGGAGCATGTTTTAACTCTTCACCCAGGATTGAGAATTATCAGGCTGTAAATGTTATGAATTAACATTATTTCAGCATCATAGTACATGCAGTGCCCTGTATGGATATATTTCAGTTCAGAGCACACAGTATTTCATATTCCAGACCTGAATTGTGCTAGTGGTCACCTCAGAGACTTTGTATGGGTTCTGCTCTTGCTGCTCTGGCATTGTTCACCTTTCAGCAACAGAAACAATGCCCCAAAATGTCATAGGAGTTTTGAATTTTCCAGTGGACAACCAGGAAGGGAAAGAAAGCAGATGTAAAAATGTCTCTACTTTTCTCACACACAAAAAAAAGCCTGTAACAAACACATGTTTTAAAGCAGCAAAGTTATTCCATGAGAGGGGGACAGAGAAGGTGACTACTTGTCTGTCAACATAATGTAAGAAACTTACTTGTCATACAGATGTGTGTATCCACTTTGAGCAAAATTCTTGTTTGATTCACACAAACAGGAGTCCTGATCACAGCACTTCTTGTTAACACATTTGTTTTCACACAGACTTGTGCATTTGTTCCTTCACCCAGACATCCATGCAGGCAAAATGGAGAAGGAACCAGCCAACCAACATGATTGAAACACAACCAGACTGAGTCAAAATGTGTACCTATCTTGTGAAAACAGTCACAAATAATTTTTCCTCTCTCTTCATACAGTTCACATTCATGTCTTTTCACAAATCAAAAGAAATTACATTACAGATATTCAAAACACATAGAGTATGTTCTTCTTTAATAGTCCTATTTATGTTTGGTAGCTCTTAATTTAGAAAAAAAAAAAAAAAGATGTTATATCTGTTCAAATGTTTCTTTCTGACAATAAACTAATGTATTTTGTGTAGCATATACATATGTACATGTACACTTATATATACACACATACATGCATTCAGAACTACATTTAGCTATGCATACAGCCATATAACCTTTTGTGCTAGTGCATGTTCACCATCTGTATTTGAATAGAAATATTTTTAAACAATTAGCAGTCACTTTCATATGGTTAACACTGGAGGTTTCTTCAACAGTACTGAGTAATTATTAATCTTATTTACATTCGTGCCAAACTTACTACATAATGTCTGCTCCAATAACAGCAAGCAACTGAGCTAAAGAACACTATGTAATGTGAAATTGTGGGGAGCAACATAAACAAGTTTTGCTCTACAATGAAGCAAAGAAACCCTTTAATGGCACGAGAATTTTGTAAATCAAAATTTACCAAAAATAATTTGTTTCCCAACAAAGTACTTTGTTCTTTGACCTGAGAACTACAGATACCATTTGCAAGTAACATATGACTGTGCTGTAGAAAAACTGTATTAACTGATTCACAGCATGACAGACCTAGAAATATCCACATATAACACACTAGGATTAGCCAAG
>JAOEHX010056688.1:0-28709 GCA_025448015.1 Bolborhynchus lineola
AGGGAAGGGAAGGGAAGGGAAGGGAAGGGAAGGGAAGGGAAGGGAAGGGAAGGGAAGGGAAGGGAATGGAAGGGAAGCTTTACATCCATCTGCTGTTATGATTCTCAAAGTCATTGAAAAATAATGGAAATCCTATCACATTACTATTAATTACACAAACTTCAGAATAATCTTTCAAATCTTCACCCTGCTTGTTCAAAGCACTCTAGGGCCATGTGGGACACAGAAAACAAATGGGTTTCACTCCAACCTTCTTCATCATTCAGCCACAATGCATTTACCACATAGATCCTCCATTCATGACAAAGCCTTAATCACATTGATGATGCTCCATGCTGGAGAAGGACTGAAATTACAGTAAGGTGACAAGGCAGGTTGACAGCTCCTAGGAAATGTAATTGCAACATCTGCATTGGAATCAAGTGGCCAGCCCTTACTTTTTAAGAGTTTTGCTCGAGAATTCAGCCCCTGAACCTAGGAATTTGAACTGCTAACCTTGAAGGTGGAAGGCACATTGTGCGTCATTCCAGTATTTTGATGAAAAGCTTTCAATCACAGTTGTTAATTCATGGACAGCAGAATACCATTCCCAGTCACCACTTAGCACTTTCTTCCTACAAATACTCCGCATTAGTTGTAGCACGCACAACTGAAAGGTAACTTATGGGATATGGAAGAGGGAGAAGAGAAATGGAAACTTCTCTTACAGAAGTTTTCATTTCTTGATCCACAGTTCACAGGCCTCCTGAGACATTGCAGTCTACCGTACTTAACTCTCACCATTGAAATAGCCTGAGGAGTAACTGCTCCAAGGATAAATTCCAACACAAACACAGGAATCTGAGCACATAGGAGTATAAACACATCTGAATATGTTTCCTCTGCACTTGTTATCACAAGTTGGGTAAATTGGAAACTGGAAAAGTAGAAGGAGGCCTTTAAGGAGCAAAAAACAGAATTAGTGAACAATGCATAATGCAAGACCATAGCTTTTTCAAGGAAGCCACTGCAGCCTATAGAGTCAGACCCTTTCCAAGACATGCTTCCAAGATTTGCCAAAAACCTTCCAGCAGCACTCATGGTGCAAGGTGAAAAACAGGCACTGTTTGGAGCTTAGCACTGCACAGCAGCAACCAGGGATGTAAACCAGAAAAGAACAGTGCCTCCACTAAAGTCACCATGGGGACTGTAGCTATTTGAACTGATGCAACTGATGTAGAAAGAGAGAAGAGCTACATCTTGACCTTCATCTTCCTTTATCAGCGGGAGAGAAATTCCATCAGCATCATGATATGAGCAGCATCCTTTGGAAAGGGCTTGTCTTCCAAAGTTCTAAGGCTTATTCAACAGAAAAGCTTAAAAACCTGGTTTTGACAGTGCATATGGCTGAGGAAGGTCATAAAGAGCAAACAGCTCATCCATAATCAGGATTTGACATGAGATGCGTTGCTGTATTTTTCAGCTTGCTGTAAATTCACCTCCAATGCACTCCTGTCTTTGCTTTATGTCCTGCAACAGGCACACTTGAGGTGATTGAATTAATTAAATGAAAAATATTAAGAATTTTAGATTTTGTTCTGCTTTCTGATAATCCTAAACATCAGTGAGAGACTGGGAGTTTAAGGAACTGTGTGACTAGATCCACTATAACACCCTTAGACAATTAGGCGACGGTTTCATGTGGACTTTCAAAAGCTACCCACAAAACTAATACAAAACGCTGTTTTCAACCTTGTTCCACAGAGTGCTTCAGGAGTACTCAGGTATTTATGAAAACCTGACTTTGAATCACTGACTAATTGAGATGTTCTGTGTGATTGCTGGAAGCTGCTGTTCCTAGGCCTCTGTCCCCCATCCATGTAACAGGGGTACTAATCTGCTTTTCTCACTGGGGTATCATTAAAATTAATACAGTTAAGATTAGGAGATGCAATAATAACAGTACTAGAATGACACTAAGCATTTTAGACAAATTTTCATGTACAGCTACCCAGATAGGGACCAACATTAATCTCATTTCTGTATAATCATATCCTTTAAATGATAAGGATAGCTTTGTTCCTTTTTTGTGTAGTGTTTCTGTTCCTTTCCTTGCCTTGGACATAAACCCGCACTATTATATAGATCCAGTAAAGAAAGAATTTTTTAAAAAGAGAAAATATATATTTCTTTTGAAAATAAAAATTAATTTAAAGTATAAAAAAAGTAACTCATGAAAACAGCCAACATTCAATCCAATTTTAAATATTTTCTTCAGCAACATCGTTTTGGTAATTCAGTGGAGAATCGCTTGGAACCATTCAAACATATAACCTTCACCTTATTCTGCTGTAAGATTAATTTCTGTGGAGATGCCAGGCAAGATGCTATACCATGTGTATGAAGGATGCAGATTTTTCAACTAAAAGAACAATGCTCAGGGTATTCCAGGCAAGAAAGGCTGCAGATATATTTCAAGAACTGTTAACAACACTTGAGTAATCAAGAAGGACACTTAATCTGCGCTCCTTGGCTAGATTACAAGGTGCTTTACTGACACAAACCCAGTTCTCCAAACTGAACAAAACCAGTGAGGTTGAAGCTTCAGCTCCCACCTCTGCTGCGGTTCTGCATGGAGAAACTACAATGGGGAACAGAGCTGGGTTTTCTTAAGGATTCATGTCACGAAAACTGCTGCTGGATCTCTGTAAATGCAAGAAAAATTGCCCCAGGTATTGTTCTGAGACTCCTCAAGTCGACCTTTGATTGCTCCCCACACCCTACTAATTACTCTGGATTTTTTTGCTGGCACCAATTTTAGGCTATTCAGATATTCCAAGATAGAATGTAGGAAACCTACAGACAGACTGTAGGAGCATGAGGAATACTTGCTCTAAGAGAAAATTGGAAAGCTCTAAGTCAACAAGTATTAACCACATCTTGAATTTTCTTCCCACATCTACCCTTTAACCAGTAAATTTGACCACATTTTAAGTCTTCAATGCTCTGTGGCAAAAATAGCCCATGTCTTATTGAATGATGAATTTGCAAGCACCCAAAATGACCTGAAATGAACAAACAATCATTTTGCCTGCAGAGTTTGCACAGATACCTGCTTTACATAGCTCTTAGGACTAAGGTAATAATCAAGAGAGAATAAATATTTAGCTTAGGATGCAAGGGGTGAGTATGTTAACGTACCTCTGCATTACTGGATTTGTGCAGGAACTTGAAGCAAAAGTAGCAAGAAACCACAAAGAAAAATGATTTCACACTACGCTCAGATTAACTGCAAGAAAGATTTGCCATGAATCACTTGTTACATATCTGCTTTACTGAACAGAAACATCCAAGACGATATAAACCTGCACTTCTCAGCATTTACTAAGCAAAGGTCTACAAGCATCTCAATTTATGTGATAAATCTAATCTCACAGTTTGCCACGAGGCTTTTTGTGACACAGCCATGAGCCCCATATTACGGGTGAGAAACTAAAGATCCAAGAACAGTCACACCAAGCAACATAGCAAAGGGATTTATGGCAAAGATATGATTTAACCCAAGTTCCCTGATTCCCAGCCTGTCTCTAAAACACAGCTTGGAAGTTTGTCTGAGCTGAGTAGGGGGGAAGTGTCTGATTCTTCTCACTTCATATCTCAAATTTAGACAAAAAAAAACAACCTATAAACAACCAGGAACAGGATAACTCATATTTCTTAGCTGCAAGGAGATAGGCACCTGATAGGCACCTGCTGTTTGGGCTGGGCACTGCCTCCCTATGCATTTTTGCATTACCCATCGCTGCAAAGATGATTCTCACTTTTAAAATAAAAACTCAAGTTCTTCTAAGTTGTTTGACATGAGCCAGGTTTGTTATCACAGATCCTAAAAGCCAATGGCACCTGAAGGCAGAGCCAGTCTTGTCCTCACCAATGTGGACTTTGTTCCTTTGTCCTTAATGGAATGAGGGTTTTCCTCAGGTTTTCCCTGTCTTTTTTGTTTTGTTTTTTACTTGAAAAGCAGTCTACAGGAAAAAGTATGCAGGGATATCACTTTTCACACCATTGACATGATTATGTCTGACTGCCCTCTTCTGTAAGGGCTTTGGAAGAGAACTATCACCTAACCCAGCTCTGACCTACAGCCGTTATACACCGTTCTCCCATTTGATGGTCTGATAGTACACTGCAGACACCACCTCGGTCCTTGCAGTGCACCACTGAAACAGGAAAGGTCCTTGTATTTTTAGAAGTAACAGGCTTTCTGGTTGTCCTAGACTCCTCCCATGAGCGGGGTCATCAGTGGATGAACTCAGCTAGGCTTCAGGGCATCTTTGGAAAGGATGCCTGCCTCAAATCTGGTTTTATTTGGTTTTCTCTCTATGCCCAAAACCAACTGGGTAAGCAGATGCTGCTTTGGTGAGTGGGGGGTGTGAAAGAAGATGAACACTGGTGTGTGCAAACGTGGCCTCTCTCGTGAACCTTCGGTACTGTTTCATTACCTGAATTCTTGTAATTAACAAACATCTGCCAACTCCTGCACCCTCTCAGAATATGCCACTGATGTTCCCTTTGTAGTGCCTTTCATAACATATGCAAACAGACAGAAGAAAAACCTGTTATCAACTTTTGATTTTATGAGTAGCTCGGGCTGTTTCAACTATAGATTAACTTTTACAGGCCCATCTCTCTCTCCAACTACCCTTGCCGCCCCCCTGCAACATTTGAATAGCTAACTTTCTTGTATAGGTGTGTCAGATAAAGATGATTTTAGTAGGTGTTTAAGAGGGAGGGAATCTTGTTTCACTGAAACTAAAATCATAACACTCATCTAGTTAGATACAAGGCAGAAGTTCTTCCTTGTGAGGGTGCTGAGGTTCTGGCACAGGGTGCCCAGAGAAACGATAAATGCCCCATCCCTGACAGTGTTCAAGGCCAGGCTGGACAGAGCCTTGGGCAACCTGGTATAGTGTGAGGCATCCCTGCCCATAGTAGGGGGTTGGAACTGAATGATCTTAAGGTCCTTTCCACCCCAAACCACTGCATTGTTCTATGATTCCATATTCCCGTATGTGCTTTGCTACCTCTCCTCCAGTCTTGGATGAGTCTATATTTTTGGATCAGCAATGTGATAGGTCTCCTCTACACTACCACAGTTGCAATTGGGGATTATGTTTTCGAGCAAACTGAAAAAAAAGAGTCTTTACTTGCTTTTTCCATGTCAATAAATTTCCCAAAGCTATTCTTCTTACGCCATACATCTCTAATTCCCCAATTAAGCAGAGACCAGATTGTGAACATATTCTCAAACCCAAATGTGAATTACATGTCCAGGATAACTTTCTACCACACCCACATATTCCTGGCAATGCTGAAGGGTGTCTGCAACAGCAATTCTTCCATCTCAGTGGTGTTGTGTGAATGCTACATGTATAAGTCTGTGAGCTGGATTGCATAGCCAAGCATGTCGCACAGTAGATGCACTCTACATGTGCTGCTCATACAGCCTTGCAGCTCACAGAATGTTTTATGAAAATATATTGTTCCTTGGCCCAGCTAAGATGGTTTTGTTTCCATTCTGCCTGAAACCTGGCTGTCGTTGAAAAAAGTGGAAAGAAATAGAGTACTTTCCCTGACCTCCATTCACTGATCATCTGTATTTCTGTTGCATTATAACCTATTTGAACAGTCTTCCTTTCAAGATTGCCCAAAGAGCTAAGTGCAAAGACACATAGTAGCTATTCTGTTTTAGAGATCTTGTGAAGTTGTCTTCTCTTTCACTTCTGTACACAACAAATAGAGCTTGTACTTCCAGGCTTCCGCTTTAGGTGATGGAAACCAGCAACAAGAAATAAGAGTACAATATGCACAGACTGAAGTGTTAATGTGACTCAGAGTCCTAGTCATCTGCTTCTTTTCACACCCAGTCTTTCCCCTTCAAATACCTCTCTTTTCTCTTGGAGCATTACTCCACCCTAATCTGCAGCCTTTGCTTTCTGATTCTGAACAACTTCTACCTCCATAACCCTTTGTGCAACCAACTCTTCCCTCAGCACTGGAAGGAGCCTTAAAACCTATCAGCCCCATCTCTGCTTGCTACTCCCTTTTTTTCCCCCCATTATAGTGCCCTTTCAGCCCCAGTCAGTCCTGCCATTCCTATGATCAGCTCCCAGGAAGACCTCAAAAGAGGTCCTAGGTGAGACATACACAATTCTTTTCCTGGGCACATCACAATAAGTTTCATGTATTCTCTAAGGCTTTGAAGGTTCAAAGCGTTTTCTATTACTCATTAAAAGTGAAGTCAGCAGCTTATGTGGCTGAGCTAGGTTTGGATAAAGAACATAGGTGTGCTGTAGGCAGACAGAAGGAAGTGCTTGAACAAACATTTCTTAGTGCAGGAAATGATACAAACAGTCCCACTGGAAACACAGAGGCAAATTTCATTTCCATCCACCAACTTCTTGAAGTCTAATTTACTTCATTTTTTAATTCAAGATATTTACAGCATCTGCTCTGTGCTCGGATTAACAAAGTCAAACTACCAACACAAGCACTTGTGAAGAAAAGTCAGTCCATGGACACTACAGAGAGATGGCTTTTCTACATCAACCTTTTCTAAAGTGCTTGCAGCCACACAGAACATCTGAAGTGTTTGAACTTGTGCAATTAGAACAAGTTGTCAGGGACACAAAAAGCTTTTCAGAAGAGCACAGAGGCTGCCTCTATGTTATCTACCAGTGTCATATACCTTCAGCCTCGGAATCATCAGAGCCTAGGCAGCAGGGTATGAAATGAAAATCTTCTACGCCAACCATATTCCAGCAAGCTGAGATTTTTTTCTCTAATAAACCCTCTTCCCTGCAGCTTTTCCTTCTGTCTATAAGTTCTTCTTTTTTTTTTTTGCTCTCTGCCCTCTGTACCTTTTCTATTTTCCCCCATTTCTTTGTCTTGTCCTTCCTCTTCCCTTATTTCTTTTCCCCTTTCTTTCTCTGCTCCTCATCAGTGTACATTCTCTCCACATCCCAGTCCCTCCTCAGCCCCAGTTCTTTGATTCTCTTTTTCTTTCTTGCCTCTTCCCTATTCTTCCCTCTCTCCTTTCCTCTTCGACCTGAAAAGGATTGTTATAGGTCTCTGTGCTGACTCAAGAAGCCCTTGATTCCCTCCTCATTCCAGTACGCAAACCTCTGTCCTATCACAGAAAATACATTCTTCCAAAAATTACAATTAGATTTTTTAAGGAAAAGTGCAAGACAGAAAGTTCTCCTCCTGAATCAGCATTGTCAAAGACTGAGTGCTTGGGTCTAGAGCTGTGGTCCCGTGCCCTCTGAAAACTAGGTCCAGTTGCTAAAGTCAGATAAATTTTCCCAGATTTTTGCAATGGCTGGTGGGTGCCTGGCAAAGATGGATAGAACAGGTAGGACATCTGCTTCTGAAGTGGAGCTTGAGGCTCAGACTTCTGCAAAGTCTGTCACCAGTTGACCTGTGTATAGGGGAGCATGTAGGCAGAAAGGTAGGGACAGACAGATGGGAATACTGGTCCAGGTAGTCAAAATCATGTAGGACTTCATGCGTGTGCAGCAGGACTGCTCATTACATATGCTTAAAGAAAACAGGGCTACTTAGACTTCCCAAACCACTTTCCAGTGACAACTCAGTGCTACAGAATTCTTCCTTCCTCCTAACAGAGCCCATCTCTAAATGGCTGTGTCAATTTTCTGAGTTTTGAAATGTATTCTGCAGGTTCATTAGACTAAATGTATATAGACCAAGGAAAAGAAGCAGTAGAAATACTTCAACAGACATCTCTGAAAGAAGAATGGCTGGAAAGAAAATAGAGGTAGGAGTGGAAAAAGATGAAAGCTGACAGACTCATCAGCAGTCCTGATGAGTCAGGACAAAGCTGATCAGGAGAGTGGATGATCAGGGAGTACAGAAAGATCTGATTCACAGAAGCCATGGAAATGTGGTCCTTACTAACTGAGTAAATCTATCAAAGGGGCTGGCTACAAATCCTGGCCAGGCCTTAGACTGTGGCCAACTCATTCTTACAAATGTCCTCGTGTACTTACAAGACAAAACTCTAGAGCTGAGTCAAGAACAGCTCATAGACTTCTGCTGGTAGATACTAAGTATGGGACACATTCCCTCACGCTGGAACTTTTGCAGATACTGCAAGGCATGGGTGCCTTCCCTTGGTCTAGTCCACATCACTGTCAGAGGAAACAGCTCAGAAAGCACCACAGATATAAAAAACTTAGTCATTCTTTTAAATACAAGTCTCACAATATCTCACAAAGGAGGGTATTTCTGCAGATTATGAAGCAGAGGTGCGAAGGGACCGAGTGTCTTGACTAAAGATGAGTGAGCAAAAATTGGGAGTGAAGTGACCCTCCTGATTTCCAGCCCAGTGCCTAAGCAGCCAGAGCAAACTAGCTCGAATACAGATATTGTAAATGCTGCAGAGGGACTAGATGACACCATTTGAAAAGGGTTTTCCCTAATTTGCATAATAATAGACACATGTATAAGTGGAATTAACTAGCAGGTATTTTTTTCATCTGTTTGTTTTAATTATTTCAAGCTGTAGTGTTTGTAAATGTGATCGACACTAAACCTTTATTTAGACTGTGCTTTGAATAAATGTATCAACATTAAAATTAGTCACCATAACCTATAAATCACAGGATGGGTTTAGTTATGAATGCTACAAGTGCTATATTAAGCTTCCAAACATGATAAATTTCTTGCTCAAGGAGACCTTGAGAAGATGTGTATTTCCAATGCAGAATGAGATACACAGCGTGGAACAGGGTTGTTTTTTTTCTTGCAATAGCTTTAATTTTCTTATTGCAGCCAATTTAAGGACATGCTATGAGACAGAAGACCCTAAATTTAATTCCCAATATTGCAAATGTGAACTCTGCCACAGCAAGGGAGATTTTCAGTAGCGCAACTGAAAATGTGGCATCTTACTCCTTCCAATCATCACTGGGAGTTGGATGCCTTTTTTGGTTTTGTTGATTTTGAGCATCAAAAAAAGGCTGTTTGCAATTATTTATTTTTATGGAAGGGACAGAGCTTAATTTCTAACTACTTGTTAACTTATAAAGTATCCAAAATCCAAGGATATGGAAGGCAGTTCAGTTTCCTCTGTTTTAATTCTGTGATTCTCCAATCAGGACAAAAAATATCAAGATGATGTTCTCTGAAGATTACTGATTTCTATATTGATCCTTCCCCTGTTATCTCAATGGCTTATTTATTAGGCAGAAAAGATATGACTGAATATATATTGTTGTAGAACACAGAAAGATGCACTGAGATTGATGCATAAGCAAAGGACAAGCGCATTAACAAATCTTGCTGTCTGAAAGTCAGGGCTAACACTGAGCAGCACATTTCTGTGATTCCATCAGAATATCTTTTTATTTATTTAACTTTCCCATTTTCAGTTTTTATTTGGGTAAGATAATTGCCAATGATAAGCTCTGTCTGTGCAGGTTGAAAGCAGGCAAAAAGCAAGCCTTTAGACTGGAAAATTTACTCTAAGCCTAAGCATTAATGATGTGTAATGGCCAGATCATATTTGCATATTGAAATGATCTCAATTAAAATCCTTTATCAGCTGACTTCAAAGAGAGAAACTCTCAAACTGCAATATATTTTTCCATGAAACACAGCCTATTAGGGATGTAATGTGTTTATCTGAATTTCTAAAGATAATCATTTAATGTTGATTTCATAAGGAATAAAAGATACATTTCTTTCCTTAGGCTCCAAGCCTCAAAATTCTTTTATCTTTCTTTATAACGCACTAGTGAGCCCTGAACTTCTTTGAAGGACAAAACCATCAAATAGTCCAGGGAACTTGAACTAAATGATGCCTTGGCCTTCAATATTGTTCCTCATCCTGAGAATCTAAGTACATGACAAAGATTTACTATACCTAAAAGAGATAAGAGACTTCTAGCATTCTCTTCACTCACTGCTGGAAGACAGTGATCTCTGAGTAGGCACATAAAAACTTTTTATGGCATGGAGGAACAGAATGCAAATGGAAAGTTTCTGCAAAAAGTAATGAAGTAACCTACATAAAGAGGGTAAACAGTTAAAAAAAGTTAAAAAAAAAAAAGAGGAAAAAGTTCTCATAATTCTCTAAAGGATTTCAGTTATGTTCACAACATTTAAAAGGATCAGTTTGTTAAAATAAAGACAGCATTTCATTTATTAACAGAAAAGCCCAGAAGTAATGAATGGATAGTCAGGGGAACAACATGCCCGTTAATGTATTAGAGTAAAAATTAATGCATACTAATCATTGGAAGACTGGAATCTCATAACAGAGATTATTTTGTGTTCTGTAGCTGGGATCTGTCACTGAAAAACTGTGTGGCAAGTATTTGCTTGATATTTGGCTCTTTATTGTTTTCTAAAGCCACATGAGTTACTATCAGCTACGTCCTGGCCAAGAACTGCATGCTCATAAACATAACCCTAAGTCCCAAAGATACAAATATTTCAGCACAAAGATTTCTCATCTTGAATTTCTCAAGGGAACTAGTGCCACCTGCAACTCAGACATACAGCAAGAGGCAAGGACTGATACAGGACCATGATTTCAGTGATCTACGGCCTGCTGCACAGAAAAAACAGCAAAAGAAGAGGTTTTATTTCCTCAGATCTAATACAACATTTTCTCACGCTGTAAGTAGTGACAATCCTGAAGTCACCTATTAGGGATAGACTCCCACAAATTATCCCATATATATCACAATACACAGTGTACACAGGGAAGCAGCTGCCACATATCAGCTGCTCTGGGGTATTTAGCACGATATATTCTCACGGTAACGGTGAGGATACTTCCCCATCTTTCAATTCAGTGTAAACTACCTTGCATTTATGACAGGGTAAGAGCACAGAGAGCCTAGTTACCACACAGACACTGATTTACAATAGCTTGCTCCCTTGCGTATGCACACTCCTGCTCCTCAGCAAACACAAAGTAAGTTGAATTAGCTTACCTTGAACTTAAAACATTTACATTATTTGAAATCAGTTCTTATCTCTCATGCCCAGGGTCTTTCACTAGACAAGAAAATGAAAGCTATTAAATCAAATCATCTGTTGTCGCAAGAAAGTGCAGGCAAAGGTTTGTTTTTAAGTTGTGAGAGAGAAGGATTTGTAAGCAAAGAGGAAGAAAGGGAAAGCAAGGAGAAAGGAAAGGTAGAGGAAAGGGAAAAGGAAAAAAAGGAAAAGGGAGAGAAAAAGGAAAAGAGGAAAAGGGAGAGGAGGAAGAGGAAAAACATTAGTTTTAAAGTACAGATAACATCTTAGATGCTGCCTTGTAGTGTGGCTATGGCACTACTATGAAATTGGAAGTTGTGGAGTCTATCAGAAAATAAAAAAAGACAAGATAATTGAATCAAATCAAAAATACTGGATGATGTTCACTGTAACTTCCCTCTTGAACCAAATGTGAGGATTTATGGGATCAGCCTAGATTTATCCATATAAAAGGGTAAATGTGATCAACTTTGCAAAGTCTATAGTCTGAATTGTACTTATCCAAAGAATCTGTTTTAATACTATAGCATATATACTTTGTGGCATATTTATTATTGTTATTACCTAGTATTAGTGGGTAATAACTAAAAACAGCATTAGTGCTGATCTTTCAGTACTACTAGTACCTAGCATTAGTATCAGTAGTAGGTACTAGTGGCACTACAGTGCAGTGCAGTACAGTGGTACTAAATATTTGTACCAATAGGAGTAATATCTGTTACGCAGCTCAAGACAATCAAGAATTGCCTGCGAAAGATTTGTCATCAGAATCCTGCTGCCAAAAGAGAAACGAAACAGAAAGAAGGATGCTGAAGAGGGACTCTTCATCAAGGGACTGTAGCAATAGGACAAGAGGTGGTGGATTCAAACTGAAACAGGCAGAGTTCAGGTTAGATATAAGGCAGAAGCTCTCTACTGTGGGAGTGCTGAAGCACTAGCACAGGGTGCCCAGAGAAGGGGTACATGCTCATCCCTGGCGGTGTTCAAGGCCAGATTGGACAGTGCCTTGGGTGACATGTTTTAGTGGGAGGTGTCCCTGCCCATGGCAAGGGGGATTGGAACTGGATGATCTTAAGGTCTTTTCCAACCCTAACTCTTCTAGGATTCTAAATTGAGACACCAGTGTCAGTGAATCTGGGGAGCCTGAGTGCAAATTGGCCCATATTTTCTAACATACATTCATAGCATTTCCAGTGTGCTCTTTAGCACTACCTATTCTTAACCAGCCTTCCACTATTATCACTGGGTTAGCAAAAGACCTCCATCAGCTGAGGTGGAACACCAAGTCACCACCCATGTTTCAGCTGGTGCAACATTCCCCACTGGAAACAAGAGCAGTAAGAAGGGCTACTGAAGGAAGAAATTCAAAGGCATTTGCAGCAGAATAACAACATGCCATTTAGCTTAATGTTTCTCATTTTGTTTGGAAGCTTGAAACACATTACCATCATTCATGCTTTGCTGTAATTGGACAGAGTGATTAGAACACCTTTTTATATTAAATGCACATTTTCCTTTCAATAATATCCATGCAAAATGATAAGAATACTATTCAGCCAGTCAGCTGGGTTTGGAGCAATGATCTATGTTACCCCTCATTTTTAAAGCTTTTCCTAGTCTGTGGTTTTGTAAACAAACTGTACATGAAGTCTGTCAGTATACATGAGGTGAGGAAGGAGAAGAAACGGAAGAGAAGCTCTTCTGAAATGTAGAAGATCTTGTGAGGAAAAGAATCAATTACTGCCAAATAAGCTTCCTGAAAGTTTCACATTCAAAACAAGAGGTGGTAAAGACTGATGCTGACAAGGGAAAGACTCAAAAAGCATTATGAGGAACTCAGAATATCCTTCTGCAAAGGCCTGTCATAGCACAGAATAAAATAGTCTTTGCTGAAGTCAGTAATAGATGTAAACTGTGAACATCAGTTCAAGAGGCAGCTGAATACGTTTGGAGCAGGGAGCGAATGGAGCCATGCAGTCATAAGAGATAATTGTGCATGAGATGGTGAGCTACCATAGCTGGTGATTTGTATTTTCTATTGCCAGAGGCAAGGGTTTGATGGACCATGTGCCTTTCTCTGGGCTATTATTACTTGTGTATCTCTAAAAAGTGCCTTCTGCTATCACAGCAGCCACAGTAATAAAATGCAGGTCATAATATTATTTATTCTGTAACTGTCACTCATGCTTACTGTTCAGTCACTTTTTCACTTCCCACTATACCATCCTCCTATTTGCATTTGCAGGTTAAAGTCTCAACAAAACCTATTTGGTGTCCTAAATAGCTCACACTGTCCTAATACTGCTCTTTAGCAACATGCACAATGCATATACATATACATAGACACACAAGCACTCAGTCTTGAGATCTTTCTCTTCATATCTTCCCCCATCTACCCAAAAGTACGTCTGAAGTTACTGTGCAAGACAGGACCCATGAGTCTCTCCATGCTTTGCCTCTACAGAGGCATGCTTTTCTGATACCTTCCCAACTAACAGCTGCCAAAACAATGAAACTCAATCAGCAAATCCATGACCTCCCTCAGATGCTTACACTAGCTTTGCACCAGCTACATCTCTGGGATTTCCCTATTATCTCCCAGTGGAGTCACAGTGATTTTGAAAAGGAATTTAACTGAGACACAAGCTGAAGTCCATCCCAGCCTGAGAAACTGGCCAATCACAGCTCTCATGTACACCTGAACATCTCCTCTAGGGAGAAATGGCTGAATGCAAGGCAGAGAAAAGACACCAGTAAGTCTTGGAGGTATAATTAACAGTGTGATTCACCACTCTGAAGACACTGAGCATATGTGCAATACCTATTTGTCAAAAAAAAAAAATAGGAGATGCAGAGAAAGTCCTCCACTTTTACAATTATATAATCTATATAAAACAGGGGAGTGACTCTAAACAGAAACCAGAAAAGTTGACTACCAGGTTATTGTCTACCTGTGAATATTGTTGGCTAAACATACACAAAAAGTATTAAAGTGCTTTGCTTGTGATAGCATAGGACAGGCTAGGAAAAATGTCATAAATGCACACTGACAGTACCAATTCTCTGCATTTCTCCTGCAGGATCCTTCCAGTGATCATGAAGCACTTTACAGAGCCTGTCTATCTAGCAGAAATACATCATCTAGGACCCACTTTGGCCTACTTAGTGCACTTGTAAGATATCTAACCACGAACATGAGTGTAAAACCACTTCACCCTTCATTTCCTGTAACACCTCAGCCTCAGTTTGCACTGTGGGCTCCCAGCCATCCACTAACCCCCTTTAAAATCACACTTGAAACAAACTTTTGTCCTAAAGAGTTTACAGTCTTCTTAGGCAAGGAAAGATAATAATTGCTTGTGTTCTGCAAAAGGGGAACTGAGGCCCAGGAAGTGTTAATCATTATCATTCACACTCACTACTAAGACGTAGAGTTGTTTCCCAAGTAAAACATAGAACTAGAAAGATCCCATAACTTAGGTGGAGATTGAGCAAGACAATTTAGAGGCACTGGCTTTTTACAAGGTCATGGCTTTTGGTGAGAATGATGACAACTAAGACTGGCCAGGAGTTACACAGAGCTCACCACTGAACTTTATCTGGTCCCTGAGAATAATAGCCAGGCAGCAGGTCAACAACACAGTGGCTGTTGCTTGCATATGTTGAGGGTAAGAAGGTGCTGGCCTACACTCTTAGGGTTTACTAAGACATATACCTCACCATGCAGCTCAGTTGCTTTAACTATCCCCTGAACCGGCTCAGACTAAAAGTAGCTGTCAAATACACAAATAATACCTTCTGCAGGCTAATCAAGTTTAAATTGGTAGTCTCTACTCATCAAGCAAGGAAATCCACCTCCTGAATCCCAGTATAGTGCTCACTCCATATGTGTGTTTACCAAAGTCTTCATACATTTGTGTGTATAATCTGTACATGAGAATACAGCCTCTGGGATTCATGTATATACTGAGGATCTTTGGAAGTGCTACTTGAAGATCCCAGTGGTAATTCCACCAGCAATAAACCCACAACAAAATTGCAGTGGCTCAAACCATAATTTTGTGTACAGCATAGCAGCATTGTATTCACCAATCTCAGTGCTGCAGAGAAGTCTCTACACTAAAACCCAGGCCTACAATCATGCACATGTCTGAAAAATGTCCTAGTATTTCTAATTCCTTAGATGGGAAGACTGAGAAGTGATGACATAAAGTAAGCTATATGATGTCAAACTGAGTTTGCTTCTGAGCACAGATGTAATATTTAGGCGCCTGAATTTGACATTTACATGAGTGAAAGAGAAAGTTTGTAGTCAGACACTGAGAAATGATAACAGCATCAAGTCCAAGTATCTTAGGGCTGAAACCATATAGGTATTAAAGAAACGACCTCCACTAGCTCTTTGGATCATAGCACCAAAGCCTAGATTGCCTTTTCCCCATAAAGAATATGTTTTTTTTAGTCTGCATGGAGTATCTCACAAATACAATGGAGAATTTTCTCATACAGTCATGCTTATTACACATTAAGTTGGAGCAATGCTGATTAGCAGCAGGACTGCACCTTCATTCACCTGAATGGACCAGGGTTTTTCTTCAGAATAGGCAAGTGAAAACTCTTCCCCATTCAAGGAATTGCACATTAAACACATACATTCTTTCCCCACAAACTGAAACTATCCACCTTTCATTGCTGGCTTACTAGCACTTAGACAGACTGGCAAGATTGCAGGGGGTAAGTGAAGGACCTAGCACATGGATGTGTTTTTCTGAAATGGTATTGTGGGAAGATCGGTTGGGATGGAAAAACAGGAAGTCAGATATTGAGGAAATAAAACACCAATTGTTGTATCAGTACTTTGAATTGAAGTTCCTCGTGTCCTATAAAGAAAGTTTTTTGTCACACTGGGAACTATACTTTCCCTTGAGAACCCTTTGCAGAAAGAAACTTCCCAGAAGAAAGTCCAATGATTTTCCCCTTGAGAAGATAAGGGCTCTTCACTTCTACCTTATCAAAAGAAAAATAGGTGTTGTCAATCCTTTAACCCCCCTGCAATTAGTTAAAATGCAGGATTTCATCTCCAGTAATGTCTTGTTCTTTAGACAAATTACTTCCCTATTCCACTCTTCCTCTTAAACCGAGATTCACTTCATTCATAGGGCTGAAACCAAACCCCAATTCCAAACACATTCAGCAACTAGAATTCCAGCCAGTGCCAGCTTTAAAGACTGATTCTGAAAGACATGAAGCAATCTTACAGCAGACACAGAACACAAGGTCCTTTCAAAGAAAAAAAATCCCCTTTCCCTTCATCTGTGCTTATTAGAGCTCTAGAGGCTTAAATAAAAGTCTTCTTGCACCTGCAGCTTGCCAGAGGAACACACCCTCCTTCACACTGCTCTCAAATCCAGGCCAACAACAGAAAAGAAGTAAGATTTCGTCTTGAAAACAATGAGGCTACAGGTGTGAGGGAGGTCATCAACCAAAGACAGTGCAGTTCACAAGTGAAAATGGGGCCAGAACTCAGCCTGAGTTCTTTATGGTGATGGTAGATGAGGGCTGGCTTTAAATTCACAGGCAGATTATTGCAAAACTGAGGACTGACAAAACTCCAAACCTGGGGTCTTTTTATTCATAAACTGAGTAAATTTGCTCTGGAAAACGTAAAGATGCAAACATAGAGGGCTGCAGTGCCGTTTTAAGTGTCCAGTTTTCAGTAGAATGGCTCATGAAGTATATTAAACTTTCTTTGTTTTTTATTCTGTGTTAGGATATCATTAATGCTCCTTTGTTTTATTACTGTGGAGGGATATACCCAGCACATGTGCCAGACAGGGATACCACACACTTCCATATCATCGTTATCTGAAACTGCTTTTTTGTTGAATGTGAGTCCTACAGACAGGAAAGGGTAGAACCACAATGCAGTGCTCTTTAAATACTGCACGGTTAGGTTTTTTTCCTAAGTATGCCATTACTGAGTGTTATGTCCTTCTATGTAAAGACATTTACACAAGAAAGCCAAGACTACAGCATCCTGCAAATTTCCATAAATAACAATTGGCCATGACAGTTTCTTTTCGACTGTTCCATAGAGAGGAACTTCCTGAGAAGAGCCAGAAAAGGTGGAGATCACTTTAAAATGCCTCTCTCTGTCACTTCCAATACCCCGCCTAATTTCAGCTAGGCCAAAATCTCACTTCAAGTGAGCTGAAGTAGAAGCTTTTGTGTGTGTATGGAACCGTATCCAGCTGGGAGAGCAGTTAAATGCTTGCCCATCCCCTTAACTCTGGGCATGTAAATTCAAGACGAAGAGAGCTGTTTTGACGTTCTTGGCTGGAAATCACTCTCCACACCTATACTTTAATGCATCTCCTGTATGTGGTAGTTTGGCTGCTTTCTCTCACTACCATCTGTTCTGATGGCACAGTGCCTGCTCACAAGTTGAATGATATATAGGTGCCAGGCAACAATGCGTTTTGATGGGCAGACTACACAGCACTGCAGTTGTCATCTCTTGTGCATGAAGGCCACTCTCTGTGCCAGCAATGAAATATTGGCACTTGGTACCTCCATACACTTGTTCACACCTGTTGACACTTATGTGCCAGAAGAGGAGCACTTGAACAAGGGAGTTTGCAGGCTTGCTTAACTCCCCACTAGGAATTAGCATTACCTGCAAGTATATTCAGCCCCTGGTTCAATCATCCTCCTGTATCTCAAGCAGACTCTGGGTCACAGCCCGGAATATTTCTGTGGGTCTTTGCCTATTAAGGTACGTCTGTATGTCTGAAGGGAAGAGGAAACTATCTGCTCATAGAGATGAAAACTTGCTGGACCAGGCAAGTCCATTGTCCCATCCAGACATTTCAGTGCAAGTCTATGCAAACCTTACATTTCTCTCGTGTCCCAACTAAAGGCCCAATTTTAACAATACGAGGTCTTCCACAAGCACACCCAAGCTTGCCATAGGTCCATGCCAGCTTCACTTCTCCTTTTCACATTTCCATAGCCAGGTGGATTCCCACTCCAAACTTCACTTTGAAACTCTGTATTTTTCAGAGTTCAAAGCATACTTTCTTCACTGACAAGATTTAACCACATCCACCCATCTTTGAACTCAAGTAAAGCTTATTCCTGTAGATTCTAAGGCAGCAATGGTTTATACAGAAAGAGAAGTATGTCGAGAAATGAAACCAACATTAGATATCACAAATGAGATTTTAAAAGCAGTGTTTTGAGGAACAGAGAGTTTACAGTCTCAGCATTGGATGCATGCAGAAATTCAGTGATTTAAGGAGGAAAAAAATCCCTGCATACTAGTAGACATAAAACGTGATTTGTTGGGGAATGTGGAAAGAGATCAGGGAATGAGCAGGGACTGGACAACTGGATTCAGAACAGAAAGCAGGAATATTTTCAGTGGGAACTTTTGTTAGACATTGCTTTGGGTGTAGGATTTGTCCAGATGTATGTGCCCAAGGCTATTAATACATTTTTAGTAGCTACTGAGTATCATGAGATTATTATGATCATGATTTACAAGCTTGGCTTGTAGGTACAGATTGAGAGACTGAAAGGCTGTAGAGGCCCTCTCCAGCTTCTGCTGTGGTTATATGCACTTGGTCAGAGGGAGGAGCTTTGTTAAAGTCATAAGCCTCTGCTTTGCAGCAATAGAGCCAGTATTTCCCTGAGCAAGGCTTGGGTTACCTGGGGGCTAACCACCCGTCTTGTACACCTTACACGTACACTTAGCAGGAAATAAGAGAGATGCAATCATGTGAGCTACTGCATATTTGCTGCAGCTGTTACCAGGTAGCTGCTATTTCATTTCTATGAAATATTATAACTATGTAAATAACTGAAGTAATAATTGTAAATGGATGACTGTACTAAGAGAGGTGGGGGCAGGAGCCATAACTGCACAGCTGCTATGGCTGTGAAAATTCAACCTTAAGCAGCCTAAACATTCATTTTACAGTGTACACCACTGATTACTTAATTACATCTAAAATATAAGTCAGACTGACTGAGAACCCCAGGGAGCAAATTACAAACAGCTATGAAGCAATGTGCATGCATACACCCTACTTTCACTTTAAAAAAAATCATTGTTTTCCAATGTGTATGAAGGATTTTTCTATTTCTGCTCTGGAAAACATCGTTATGTTACAAACAGGTAAATATTTCTAAGTAATATTAGATGTGCGTGGGAACATCCATCTTCAGCCTTTCACTGTGGACTCTCACTAAAGGTTCTTATCTTTATGTATATTTGAACAAGAAGATGTACATATGCTTGATCTCGGTATGAACCTCTGTATGACCTGATTTTGTTGCCATGGCCACCAATTAGACCAGCCTTGTTGACTGCAGAACAACAGTCAAAGCATCTCTATTAAGTTCTGAAAAAGAATGTCATATTTTATCAGCACACTACAACAGCTTATCCTCGTGGCAGTGTTTGTTTCTTCCATTAGCTTTATATTTAAGCCTTTAACTTGAAAGACAGGAGGGAAAAAAGTGTGGCGGGGTGGGGGGGAAGAGTGGGAAGCGATGGCTGTGTCACTCACCAGAAAGCTCATGGTGGGTTTTTTTTTGTACTTTTTAATATCTGCTTTTATGTTCCAGGTTTTCTCCTCTAAGAATATTGAAGACAGACAAAGCCCGTGGTAGCATCTTTGGTTCATGAGAATATTGAGATCAGCATAAAATCTTTTCCTCTTTTGAGGATCCTTACAGAATTTTTTATAACAAATGCAGCTTTTTAAAACATTCTCCCTTCCAATTTGTGACAAACCAGTAAAAAGTTGCCTCAAACGCTCACTCGGCAAACACTTTGCCCAGCAGTAAGTGTGTATGAAGATACTGAATACTGTCACATGTACAAGACAGACAGTTCAATACCATCAATACCGCATTTTGTTAATGCCTACCTGGAAAAAAAAAAGAAGCAACTGATGTGTAATATACTCAGTTTCCATCAAAACAAATAGAGAGGTTGAGGGATAGCAGAGTTCCACGACTGAATCTTTTCTTTCTCAGGCTTCCTCTTTAGAAAATAATTTTCTTAGTATTGTTTTCACAAAAGCTTTCAAATGCCCTAAAATAATGCAGAGAAATTGGCTTTTATTTTGAACAGGATTTCTCAATATGTACTGCATCTCTTGGCATATCTATTATATTAACTCGAGCTTTAATGATACAATGGTTAAAAACAGAGTACAGATGTGTATAAATGAAAAATGTAATAGATTTCCCTCTTAATGTAATAGAATTGGCACGAGGTATTGGAAGCAGGAGTGAAAGTAGTCACTCAAGCATTGTGTTTGCATGTTATTTAAATACAAGTGGTTGAGGTATAAGTACCTCTAAGTACACCTGAAAGAGATGGTGCCTTGTAATCATTGTTTCAGCAATTGACAGTTGTTTACACAACAGCAGCACATTCTCTACTGATTTGAATAATAAACATGTTTAAACACCAGCTGGATAATAGAAGGATAATTGAAACATAGTTTAAAGCTCTGATTTACAGGCATTGTGGCAACACTTTTATTTGTGGTACAATGCTATACTTCAGTGCAGCCTCTTGAAAAAATTAAATAGGCATTGTTTCAAACAACTTTGGGATATATTTAACTCGATTAATCTATCATGCATTTGTGTGCCCACAGGGACAGACAGACAGAATAAAGAGCACACCATCGAAACTTCTAAAAGGCTTATAAGCTTGTGTCCACACTCTACTTGTGCTGCTTATTTGGCCAGGCCCTTGTGCATATACTTCCCAAGTGTGAACCTGTGGTGCTTACAAAGTTTATAAAGGCCACAGAGTGTAAGAACCCAGATGGCGGCATAGTAAAATTGCCAGGTAAATCAGAGATAAAAACAGGTAAGAGAGAGAAGCAGAACTTCTTCAGTCATTACATGTGACAAGCTGCAGGCAGCAAAGGGATCATAAACATACTGCGAGATTTGAGGTGCTGCCCACATCTCCTCCTTTCTTGTCTACACCAGAATTTGAACACCTCAGAGTTCACTGCTTGGGCTTGTTTTCTAAAATGAATATTTAAAGAGAAACAGAGGCAGTCCTGGTGTTGTTTTCTTACAGACATCTTCTCAAATACTTTCTACATGCAAAATCTACCAGCTGAGAAGCCTAAATATGTGGCTGTAGATCATCATCAGACCATATACTTTCTTAAATCCCAAGCATCAGATAATCCAAGGCAGCCTAGCTTTTAGTTTTCATCCTGTTTCTGATCTCTCATCCCCGTTTTGAACCAAATTAACTCACCAACAAGCATGGTGGTGTGGACAGTTTTTCCATGCATGCACTTAGGTCCAGTTTTCTGCCTCTGCCTGATATTTTAGTCAAAGCTGCTGAGATTGCTCAATCCCAACCTGTACAAAACCTACAACTTACTCAAGAAGATGACAGATACCACAACCAGCTTCTTTTACACACCAAGCCATGTCAGTTCCTGCTGACTGACCCCTAAGTTAGAGGCTTTCAGGAGCCACATCAGCTCAGACACCGAGAAAAGCCTCAAAAGAAAGACCTGAACAGTAGCCCCTATTTTCAGGTCCTTTACTCTTTACAATGTGTGAATCGGATATCAGGTAGAGAGGAATGGAGCTTGCAGGTCTTGATCATGTTCTGGATCATAGAATCACAGACTGATTTGGATTGGAAAGGACCTTGAGATCATCCAGTTCCAACCTACCTGCTATGGGCAGGGACACCTCACACTAGAACATGTTGTCCTGTCCAACTTGGCCTTGAAATATACAACATAATACATATATTATATGTATAATAGGTATACATAATATCTATTATATAAAATACATATAATCTAGGCAAGACAACTTGCATTAACTTTTAGGACAGATATCTAATACTTTCAGTGGAAATCTGTTTTCATTGTACTTATAGAAACATTTCCTAAATTAGACAAATCAGCATGAGATATGTCTGAAATTACTTTATTATTATTATTATTTATCCTTGTTTTTTTTACTTTTTTCTAATGTTCTTTAGGCAGTGGCTCTCCAGAGCCACTATTTAAAAAATAGCCCATTATTTTCCTTACCACTCCTCCATTGATTTTTACCCAGTTATTGACTGAAAAAACAGGGCAAGGAGCACAAACCAGGCTTGTGTGTTCATGTCAACATGTGTTGCTAAACAGATGTTGTTGCCTTGCATTTCAGATGGAGCTTGTTCATGCCATGTGACTTCAGTCTAGATATCCCAACTTGTACCTCTTGCTACCTTACGGAAGGCTCAAAAACCTGAGATCTTCAATGGCAAGCCAAGTAGGACTGTATCCCCATGTATATATCAGTTTCATGGTATTAGAAATCTGAAGAGATGGGGAAACAAAGCATGGAAAGAAAAATATTTCACAATAAATCCTAAAACTTAAAGCAGTCTTTTCTTTAGTGATATTGATATGTCTGTAGTTGAACTTTTGTTGCTAAAGAAAGTAAAAATACACAGGACTAGCCGTAAGTGCTACTAAACCTGATAACAATTCAAGAGACATTCTTCCCCATGTATATACAGCTACTCGCTTCTTACCTCAGGGTTTTTCATGTGTGTGGTATGTCCACAGATGGGACCAAACCTTCCCTGGAAATAGTCTGTTAGCTGTTCCAAGGAATGCACACGCACACCAGCAAAGTTTACGTGGATCAGGCTGGAAAAGAGTAGGATCCAGATGTAAACCAAGGAACAGAACAGGACACATTTATACATGTCTTTCAGTCAATAAAAATGCAGCCTGAGGATGCAGCTGGAAATTGCATTGCACTAATTAAGAGACACTAACCTCTTTACGATACAAAGCAGAGTTCTGTACAGTGTTGCTAAATACTATGTAAGCCATACATTTTTATTTCTGGAAAAAAGAATCCCAATGAACAATTCTTATCACCAGATAATGGATGGATGCTCAGAGATAGTCTTGGAAGAGACATGAAAGAAGAAATGCACCACATACGGTGATATAGGAAGAGGCACAATAGGAGAGTGCAGATCAGACTTAGGGAGGCCTTTATCTAAGGAACTAACAAACAGAAGCTGCACTTGATAACAACATACAGCTGGATAAGATGCATGGAAAAATTCACCATAAGCTTCAAGATAGGAATGGACAAGATAGGATGGACAGACAATGGTGTGTTGTAGCTGTGGGATAGTGTTAAGCAGTTTCAGTAAGCTGTGTGTGTTATGGTTCCGGGGCCAGATTCTGGCCCTTTGTGCTAGGTCTCAGGAGTGCCCTACAAAAGCCAGGAGATTTTCCTTCAAAAAAGGAGCATTGCCAGGTGGCCGAGTGCCAGGATGAGTCACTCTGCAGTACCCATTCCTTACAGGAAGACAGAAGTTCCTGAATAGGAAAGGATGAGACAAGAGTGTACATAAATCCAGCTGCCCTAGACCCAGAGGACAGGTCTTGCCTTGGTAGCCCTGTTTGGGATTTTTGCTCTTTGAATGCATAGGAAAACTGGGCCAGCCTTTTCCATTCCTCTCACTGACAGAACATATGTATATTCCTTGACCTTGAGGCACAGGGCAAAAACTGAGGCACAGGACAAAAACTAAGTCTCAGGGCTGTGAAGGAAGCTATACTGGTTTATTCTATTATATATACCTATTTATTCTGGTTTATTCTATATAATATACCTATGTAGGTATAGGGAAAGGGGCCTGTTTCAGTGGCTTTCTGAAATATGAAACAAACAGAATAATAAAATTCAACTTCATGCAGTGACCAGCAGTTCAGAGAAAAGCCATGTTTGCAGTAGTGAGGGGTTTAACATTAGAAAACCTACTCTTACTTTGGGCCATGGGTCTATGCTCCCTGCACGTGGCAGAAGACATTCACAGATGTCCCTTTTGCTTGCTTGACCACTCTGAATGTGCAAAGGAAAATATGTTCTTCTTCATCTAACCCACCATTAAACTGGGTGTCTCCTGCAGGGGGGGAAAAGCATAACCAGTGACAGAAGGAATTAGGTGAATTCCAGGCTGCTAATGTCAGGATTAGGGAGGGAGGGTTATAACCTACATGCAAAGTCCAGCTCTGGAAATCATTTGCCAGAAGCTCGTTAGCAGTGGATGGTCACTGTGTGTAGATATGCTCACATGTGTCTGCAGGAATACTGGCAAAGATAAGCTCTCCCAACATACCTGCTTTGTACAGTATGAGCTTTTCTGGCATTACTAGGTGCGTCAAAGCCCTGGGCTGAAGAGATCTTCAACTTCACTCACTCTAGCACTTGCTATGTTGTAATGTCAGCCTAGCTGTGTTTCTTACTGCTGGATCCTCAGTCGTTCACCAATTCAGAGGGAATCATCAAACTCAAAACAGTAATCAAAACCTCACCATCATTTAATCTTCTCCAACAAATTCATGATGTCATTTCAAATATATTTCACCAAACATTTTGAGCCAAGACATCTTGGTTTTTAAAGGGTAAGAGATATTAGCAACAGAGGGAAAATGACCTTTCTTTATCAGCTATAATACATAGAATGTGACATTCAAACACAACAAGTGCTACTCAATAGCTTTTAAGTCACAGAATGTGACTGAAAACACTTCTCTCTTTGGTAAAAAGAAAAAAAAAAAGGAAAAAAATAGGAAAAAGAAATGTGATAGACAATCCTCAGCAGAAAGATCCACTTTGACTTCAAATGTAGGGTAAGAAGTGTTAGAAATTTATAAGCACAAAGCCCATCTATTAAGATTTTGAACAAATAGTAAAGTCTAGCTAGGAAGAAATGTTCCCATGAATGTATGGTTAGTTATATCAAGGACAATAAATGAAGCTGCCTTTCATATATCACATTGATCCATTTAATCAGGGCAAGCTATGCCATCAAAAATGCATTTTCATCATGTGTTACAGAAGATCAAATAATAACAAATACAGGAGAACAATTAATAAACAATAACTCCCCACTCCACCAGCAGCTGTTTAACTCACACATACTGCTTATGTGCTATTCAACTCCAAGGAGTGCTGGGGTAAACAAATCGTACGTGTAAAGCCACAGACCTGCAGAGAAGCCAAAGAAAGAGAAAAGATATTTGTAGCTTTTAAGAAACACTTGGGTTTAAAAACTATTCCTACACAACTGTCATAAAGCAACTGCAGCTACTGCGTGAGACCATGCTCCTACCATCTGCAAATGAAAGCCAGGCGAAGTCAGCTGAGGACTAATTTTACATGAGCGTAAATAACTGAGTGAAATGGTGGATTCATCTTCTATATCCTTCAAATGAAAACAAGATGCCTTTCTGGCTGATAAGTTGTAGCCAAACACCAAACAGTACGGCTCCGTAAAAAAAGTGACTGGATGAAATTAAATGGTTTCCTCTGATATTACAATGCACTGTTTTAGGTCAGCGTTCAGTGAAGTGTTCAGGAATTTACTCACAGAACTCTGGCTGTATTTACACTACAGAGGATGTCCCAAAAGATATTTATCTTTCCTTGAGTTGGCAACCTGGGCATCTCTGCTTAAAGCTGCTTGGGATTTAGGAAATCCAAAACCCAGCATATAAATCCCTGAAGGAGTTAGGTATATTCCAAACACTCATTACTCACTTTGGCGATGGTGCCACCTTCTTGCCAAATACTCCAGTGCTCACAGCATTTATCTAACTGTGAAGTCAGAATATTAGGGGTCACTTTAGGCTGAGGCTTCTGAACTCCATATCTTATGAGAATGCACAGACCATGAAGCTAAAGAAAACTTTGCAACTGCTGTGCAGCCAGGAATGGAAGAAGCATGGGACCAGAAATATCTCATGGTCATCTAGTGGTGAAGCTAGGAGGCTTAGGATTCTCATCTTTTCCTTTGGAAAAGTTTCTGGATTCAAGTCAATAATTAGCTACCATAAATCACAATCTCACCCCCACAGGAGTGACCTTGCCTGTGTATCACAATGTCTGACTCCATGTACCTTCAGTTCTCAGCTAACTGGCAGTCTTGTTCCAAGACCAATGCAACATGTTGGGCTATTTTCCTCCGAAATATCTCACAACTTGCTGCTTTGTACATATTCCTGGGACATGAAAAAATGCGACCCCAAATTCTACCTGGTCTGAGTAGGCTGGAACCATCCTTCCTCTTCCTGTGCATGTGCCACAGCCGTTGGATTTGTGTGAAAAAGTGATGCTTCCTCTCGTCTTCTCTAAGAGAGCAGCATTCTCTATCTGCAAAAAGGCTGAATTCCTCATTCACAGAGATACCTGATTGTGGTTTGGAATATATATGTGAATATATATATCTATATATATATATGGTTCTGTATATATCAATATTGTTGTTCTAGACAAACCAATTTGTACCAGCTGGCAGAGGTATCTCAGAAGTTAAATTGCAGGTGATTTCATGTCCAGAATCCTAACTCTCCCTCCTACTCTGCTTTTGGACCCTAAGTACTGGACTCAGCTCTGCCATCACTCCTGGGACTGACCACTTTACTCTTTGTATGAAGATCTCCACACCTTACTTCAAGTAGAGCTGTAATTCTTCAATGAGGATTTTAATCATTTGCCTCATGGGCAGAAATACACACAAATTAACCAGCTGTATGACCAATGTAAAAAAACTCAGCAACATCCTGTTACCTGATTTGGCTTCTTCAACCTCAATTTGAGTATAACTGATGAGAATTCTCCATAGTCTCAAGTAAAACACAAGGTTTTCCCACATCTCAATAAAGTGTGGCCTTGCAAGAGAACTGTCATGCCATGGTACCAGCTGTCTGACAACAAAATGTAGGCTAGGTCAGGAGTAATATATGCTTAGTAAATATACCCAAAAAATTCCATAAGTCAGTACAGACTCTTAAGCATACATTTAAGTGTTCCCTTGGGTTACAGCTTTAATTACACATTTCATAACTACAAAAGGATGCATTTAAAATATATTTCAGGAAAGAAATTTTAGATGTGTGTTCTCTTTGCCCGCAGACTCTGTAGAAGGCTGTTTAAATTAATAGCTCAGAAAAAGATGCATATAATGCCTACAGTAACAAGCCTACCCAAAGGTTAAATACAACAGAAAGCAGACTTAAAATGGATTAACAGTCACATTGAGACACTCAGTAGTGTTGATTGCAGCAGCTCCAATAAAATTCCTGTTCTAGTTTGCATCAGACAATGATCTTGTCCATAACAGAAGATATTTCCCTGTGTGCATCAGACAAATGCATTGTATACTTAAATTGAGGTGTCTAAAAGGAATATTACGAAAAGACAAATTAGCTTTGCATTCTGGCAGCCTCTGAGATAATGTTTCTGATGAGATCTGTTGAGAAAATGAAAGTGCAATGTTACTATTCCCAGCAAATCATTACTCTATTGAGCCAGAGCTTGCTTTCTAGGAGCTGGTTCGCAGGATTCCTAAAGTGGTTTACCCTTGTTTACATTACCAGTGGAAATTTAGGTTGCAAAAACCAACTGGAAAATTAGCATCATCCATCTCTGGTGTTTAATAAGCACCACAAGCAGCAAACTCAGTTGTGCCCGCTGAAGGCAGTGAAGCACTGAATATAAGCTACCGCAGCTAACACAAGACCTACCTGGGGTGGACCGATGACACAGGTCATAGTGTACAGCAACATCAGTGCTAGACCATGGCTTTGTGCTACCAAAGACCAAGACTAAAGTTTTCTCTGGGTAAGCTGAAGAGTAAACTTGTTCACTTGACAGATCTGCAGACTTCCAAGTCATCATTATTAGTGTTTGTGTACCATTACATAGGCATTTCTAATCAAGATGCACAAAGGGATTATAAATTTCAGGGGTAAAATAATTGTAAACTGAGAGTATGAGTGAAGTAACAGAAAAAAATACGTCCATAAAGCATTATTAAAATGTATATATTCATTTTATATTAATGTAAAAATAAATATATTTCATATTGCATAAACTCATTAATGGAAAATGCAGCTTTTGAAATGTTGACACTGTTTCCATATTTCTCCTTTTCATTTTTTTGCTGTTAAATACCCACACTTTCTTGTCCCCTGAGAAAACCTATCTTGGACATCACCGATTGCATTGCACTTATTAGCAAAAAAGATAAATATTGCTGTGGAGAATGGAAAACCAAACCTTACACTGAATATTCGTGCTTTGGTAAACTTCCTGAGCTTTTCCACAAAATGGAGCTTTCCGGTGAGTACTTCAATTAAAGTATTTCCTACACTGAAAATGTGTTGTTAGTGGCAAAAAAAGAAAAATTACAAAAAATAAATCTGTTTTACTTAAAAGGTTCTTACATGGTCATCATGAATGCATAAATGTAACAGTACAAGTGTAATAAGCAACGATCAACTCATCTCCATGCCACCTGCCCACACCAGGGTTGTGTCATCTATCTTACCTCGCAGTGAAGAAATTGAGACACAGGAAAGGTAACACTAAGGTTTTCCAAAATTCCTGGTGATTTGTAACATTTTGGAGTTTGAATGCACAGCAAATGACACTTGCATATTATTAATCAGAATTTCCACAAGAAGTCTGAATCCAGATCTCCCGAACCTGAATCCAGGTTCCAAGCCCCTGTGTCCAACCTGGCCTTGAGCACTGCCAGGGATGGGGCAGCCACAGCTTCTTTGGGCACCCTGTGC
>JAOEHX010056707.1:0-17667 GCA_025448015.1 Bolborhynchus lineola
ATTTTCCTCAGCAGCTCCTTATCCATCCAAGGAGGTCTCCTGGCCCTCCTGCCACACTTCCTTCTAGTAGGGATGCATCGCTCCTGAGCATGCAGCAGGTGATCCTTGAATATCAACCAAGAGTCTTGGGCCTCCCTGCCCTCTAGGGCTATATCCCATGGAACCTCACTGAGAAGGCTCCTGAAGAGGCCAAATTCTGCTCTCTTGAAGTCCGGGGCAGTGAGCTTGCTGCATGCTCTTCTCACTGTCCTGAGGATCTTGAATTTGATCATCTCATGATCACTGCAATTAGGGCTGCCCTGGAGCATCACATTTCCAACCAGCCCTTCCCTGTTGGTGAGCACAAGGTTGAACACGAGGTCGAGCATAAGGTCAAGCATGGCACCTCTCCTTGTTGGCTCATCTATTACTTGCAGAAGGAAGTTGTCTTCCACACAATTGAGAAACTTCCTGGATTGCTCGTGCCAGGCCGTACCATCCTTCCAACAGATATCAGGGGGGTTGAAGTCCTCCATGAGATCAAGGGCCTGCGAGTGTGAGGCTGTTCCTATCTGTCATAGAGCACTTCATCCACTGAGTTCTCTTGGTCAGATGAAAATAAAGATCCTTCTAAAATTTCATCTGCAGCACCTGAATTTTTGTACCTTAGTGTAGTGTCTAGTGCTACTCCATCAGTCTTATACCCATGTCTTGATTGTTCTGAAGGTCTCTTGGACACTTTGGATTCCCCCAGACACACTTCCTAACCTGTAGCCCAAACAGCAGTACCAGTTCAAACTCCATATGAGGCAGATATCCCTGTAATTACACTAATGATGCCAGACACCCTAACTTATACCCATGTGCTGCAGGGTTACAAGGAGATTCAGATTTGGAGTAGAATAATATCTCTCAAATTGATTCTACTGTCACCTTGCTGGTCAACAATATCCCTCTTGAAGTCCTAATTGATACTGGAGCTTCTTTCTCCAATATTCATAGCTCAGAAAGCGCAGGTCTGAAACCATCTGATAAGATAATTATTGTTGAGGACCATGGCGGAAACATCCCTCATGCTGTATCTGAAGCACCTCACTCGCATGCTCCTTTGCCACTGAGTGAGGAGCATGTCTTCCTTTTCAGTCCAGCTTCCCCCATGAACCTGCTAGGAATGGACATGTTGTGCTGATTAGGAGCCACAATTGGTTGCTCCCCAGATAGTGCCTATTTGTACATTCCACATTATCAGACCAGAAAATGGGTCACCCTGCTAATTGCTGAAGGGCTACAGTCTGAAGACACCTCCACTGACTTGGAGTTCTTCACTCTGTTTCCTTCCAAACTGCAGTCTTCCCATTCTAATGAAGTGAGAAGACTCTTAACAGCTAGTAACCAGTAAAAATTAAATGCAAAATGGTCAGGCATTCCCAGCAGTTCCCCAATACCTGCTTGCTTGAGAAGCTGGGGATGGCATCTGCCCTGTCATCCTCTCCTTAAAGAACCCAGGTGTCTTCGTACCACCCAGGTCACTCTGTAATACACACATTTCACTAGCAAATAAAGATTAAAATTTGATGAAAAAGAAAGACAAATCTGAAGGTTTGTCCAAGATCTGTGAAAAATCAATGCTTTTTTTTGTCCTGAGTCACCCAGTTGTTCCTAACCCTGTGGATATTCTAAGCTCCATCCCTGCAGAGTCTACTCATTTTGCTGTTATTGACCTATGTTCTGCCTTCTTCTCTATCCCCATATACCTCAATTCACAGTATGTGTTTGCCTTTATTTACCAGGGATAACAGTACAGCTGGACCAGACTTCCTCAAGAGTAGTGTGAATCTCCTATTATTTTCTCTTAGTGCTTAAAACAAGACCTAGATTATGCTACACTACAAAATACCTCAGTCTTGGTACAAACATGGACAATCTTCTGGTACCTGACTATTCTTTGGGGGCCTGCCAAAAAAGACAGACTCCATCTACTGTGTTCCTTGGTGAATAAATGACAAAAAGCATTTCAAAAGAAGCAGCAGCTCTGCAAGCAAGAGATTGAGTATCTGGGTCTTACAATTTCAGAAGGGAAATGACAACCAAGTCTAGAATTTCTACTGTTTTACTGATTCAACCTCATGCTCTTTTCAGGCAGCTCTTTCATGAGATAAACTAGTTGCAAGATGTGCTGCTTGCTCCCAGTTCAAAATTCCTTCCCTACTGTTTCGAGTGTGCAACCTGCTGAGCTTGTTGCACTCACTCAAGCATGCACCCTTGCTTTGGGAAAATGCAAATGTCTATACTGATTCACAGAATGCATTTAATGTTTGCAATTCTACAGGTCAGATCTGAAAGCATAGCTGATTTATTACCTCCTCTGGAGTCTGTTTTGCTCTTGGACCCCTAATCCTGGAGTTTCTATATGCCGTTATGCTCACTACTACTATCTCTGTGGTGCATTGTTCTTCTCACACAGGTGCTTTAGATGACGTAAGTCTTGGCAATGCATATGCTGATATTGCTGCCAAGCAAGCTGCCCCTGAGGGTTCTGCAGCAACATTTTTAAATATTGCCACTCTTAACCCTGATCTCTCCATTTCTATTGAACATCCGACTAAATTACAGGAACAAGTTTCAGAATGAAAGAGCTTGTGGTTTCATTCTGGTTGTGTGTTATACTTGGAGCATATATGAAGATCTCATGATTGCAGACATGTAGCTCCTTCTTACTCTTGCATGGGAAGTCCACTGAATTGGCCACTCATGCAAGACGGGTGTTCCATTCTGAAGTGTCTTCACAGGTCCAAGATTTGCTTACTATATCAATTTCTGTGCCACAGACTCTGTCATCACGTTTAACTCCTGTTAGCTGAATTAGAAAGATCATAGGTTTAAAAGTGTTATGCATTTTCTTTTGCTGATTATTCTAGCAAAGGCTGGCTGGGAAAATATTCACTTGTTAAATTATCCCAAGTGTGGAAAATTCTACTAACCTTACAAATGGTTGGTTGCGTATTACCCCTCCAGGGACCACTGGCATTGCTTCTGTTGGCTTTTCTGTTGGCTGAGGACACCTGTTAATGCTTCTTGGAAGTATAACTCAAGAAATTGATGGGCAGAGTTTCCATGAAACCCTGAACCATTGGCCACCAGAGAGTCCCTGTATGTACACATTCCTAGTGGACTTAATGCATGGATAATGCATGAGGGAGAATTTGAAAGACTTTCAATAATGAATGTGTATGAATAATAACTATTCACAAAAGGAAGAAATGGAGGGAAAATTCAAATTGTAACTGCTCAGTAATAATAATTTGGGACTGAAGAAGTACCCAATTTAGCTAGCAAGAAGGCCTTACTACAGAACATGATTAAACTTGCTGGAAATGGTAATGCTAGTGGGGAAATATTTCCATACAAGGGAGCATAAATTTCCTTACAGGTAGAATGAAAATTGTCACAATATTGACTTGTAATAGTATCATTGGTACTGGAGCAAGTGTACATCAGAGGTTGGCTTGTGACACATCTTTTCAGCCTTCCTGCAAAACCATGTATAATGGTGGGACTCTGCTTAATGCATTGCTTATTATATCTCTTTATACTTAAAAACAAGCATGTGTTTAATTTGCCTCAAGGGGTGTGATAAAAATCCACATTTGTAATAAAAATAAAAACCCCTCACCTCTATTATATATTGCTGATTGACTTGAGAATGGTTCTTTGATAACCTTCAGAGAGGTCTTTTCTTTGAATGACAGTAAAATACTTTTAGTACCAAGTTCTCTAAGAAGACTAAGCCAATGTTGTCATATGACTCAGTGCCAGCAATACTTTGAGGGGTATATTTCCAGATATTACACTCAAAGCTGTAATGAGTATGGAAAGTGCAGTGATAATGGTTAATTGTGCTAAATAAAAGTCTGTTCCCAGCCTTATGGACCATTGTCCAGTGCACATCCTAAAGCTGTCTTGATAATTCTTTATCTGCCAACATTTGTTGGAGTTTATCTCATTCTATATAGCAGAAAAGAAAGTCTGTATACTCCTTCTTTGTACTGCTCCTTCACACCACATAGTTTCACCACTTTTGCCTGTGCCAGTATCATGTTCTGCCAGTTTTCTGGTGTATACCCCAAAAAAATAATTTTTGAAAAGAAATCTTCCTGAACCACAGATGAATCACAGGCCAAGCTCTCAGTCGTAGAATCTGAGTCCTCCCCACGGTGGCAAGTAGAGAGTCATTTGTGTGGTGTCATGACTAAAACTGCCCTTTTCTACATCTTCTACTTTGTCTCATTGGCTTTCAGATCTTTTATCACCCTTCATTCCTCATGGAGCCTGTGGTCTACCAGTGCCACAAAAACCCCAAGTCTGGGACTATTAAGCCCAGGGTACCTAATACTAAACTGCCTGTGAGCCTCAAAGGAACATTTTGAAGAACCTATCATCATCAAGGCTGGTATGGCCCACTGTTCTTTACAGCTGCTATTCACACTTGCTCACAGGCATTTACTTGTTTCATCACACTTCTATTTCTCTCATATTTTTGCCCCAGCAATGATAAAATCTACTGTGGCCACCACCACTTTTCTGAACAGCTATAAAATTTCTGCAGCTGCTATGCAAGAGCATACAGGAACCAAATAGTTACAGAAACCTTAAACAGCAAGGGCATGTATTGGGATTCAAAATATTCCCATGCTGTATAAATCTGATGCCCATGCTGTTGTTTTCCTTCAGCTCCCCTCTCTTTTCTTCTTATCCCCATAGTGCAGTCCATGCAGGTATTGTCTTACTGATTAGCCACTTGTGAACCTGGTTAGAGTAGAGCCCTCATTACTGGACAGAAAGTTCATAGCAAATATAGAATCATAGATAGTTAGGGTTGGAAAGTACCTTAAGATCATCTAGTTCCAACACCCCTGCCATGGGCAGGAACACTAAACCATATCACCCAAGGCTCTGTCCAACCCGGCCTTGAACACTGCCAGCAATGGAGCATTCACAAATTCCCTGGGAAACCCATTCCAGTGCCTCACCACCCTTACAGTAAAGAATTTCTTCCTTATAGACAATCTGCTTGCTCTCTTGTTTTGCCCTGCTCACATTGCTAGGCTTAATCTGCTTTCATGAATTTTCTAGTGAAGCACAAAGGGACTTGCCTCTGTGAACTAAAGGAGAGCTAAAAAGACAGAGAAAAGTGCTCCATGGCTAGGAATTAATTCTGAAGGCAGCTGGTCATGATCTGACCTCTCTCTTCCCTGAAAGACTATTCTTGCTGCTCTCTCTGAAAATGGCAGACAGCTTATTTTTCAGAGTCCATTTCAGTGTTCCCAATTCCAGGTCAAAAGAACCCTTAGATTCCCCATTGCATAAGTTGCAGCCATTCTGAACAGGGAAGCTCTTGTCTGTGTCGATAGCCATTCTTCCAAGCAAATGCTTCCAAGACAAAAGAAACAGTATAATCTTCAGAAATACTCTTGATCCTGTAAAGAGTCTGGAAGCATCTTCTTTTCTACCTGGAATAGCTGGAGTTCAAAGGATCTGCAGATGATTCTTTCACGATGTTCAGTACATGTATTTGTCTGAGAAAAAAAACTGAGTTGGGCCATCTCCAAATAAGGCTGTGCAACAGGCCCAGCCTTCAGAAAGCAAAATCCTTTGATGCTAGCTTTCTGTGGACAATTCTGTCTAGGAGACTGCCACTCATTACTGGTCTCCAGCTGGACATTGAGCCATTGAGCACAATTCTTTGCGTGCGGCCATCCAGCCAGTTCTTTATCCACCAAGTGGTCCACCTATCAAATTGATGTCTCTCCAATTTAGAGACAAGGATGTCATGTGACACAGAATAATAGTGTATTCATTATCGTCTGTATTAGAACAGGAATGTAAGAGAAAAGATATCACTATCAACTTTAGCATGCCAGCAAAAATTCCTAATCTGGACACAGATCCTTTGGTTTTGGCTGTAGTAGTTAGCTTTCTTTACAGTAGCTGTTATGGGACTATATTTTGGATTTGTGCTGAAAATAATATTGAAAATGCGGGTGTTTTAGTTACTGCTGAGCAATGCTTGGACATTTCCAAGGCTTTTTCTGCTTCTCACCTCACCAGTGAGTAAGCCTGGGGTGCACAAGGAGTTGGGAGAGGACACAGCCAGGACAGCTGACCCAAGTTGACCAAAGTGTTATTATCCCAGACCATATGGCATCATGCTCAGCTGGGGCAAGAAGAAGGAAGGAGGGAATGTTTAGAGTGTTGGCATTTTGTCTATTCAAGTGACATGTGATGAAGCCCTGCTTTCCTGAAGATGATTGAGCACCTGCCTGCCAATTGAACGCAGTGAATTAATTCCTTGTTTTGCTTTGCTTGTGTGGACTGCTTTTGCTTTACCTATTAAACTGACTTCATCTCAACCTACAAGTTTTCTCACTTTTACTCTTCTGATTCTCTCTCCCATCCCACCAAGGGACAGTGAGTGAGTGGCTCTGTGATGCTTAGTTGCTTGGTGTGTTTAAACCATAACAACAGGTCAGAAGCTGACACCATGGTAAGATTCCTCAGATTTCGTATAATTTTTTATATATCTCTACTGGTGATTTATTTATTCAGACTGATTCTTTGACACAGATTTTTAGTTTAAGCACTTTTTAATAGTTCTGATTTCCACAGTTGAAGAGAAATCTAAATCAAGTTATTATTCAATGTTTTTAAGTAATTTGCTGGTTCTACCTTTTTGAAATAATTACCTTTATTGAAGATATATTGTGCGTGAGAATACAATTTCATCCATATGCATATCTCCACAGATGTCAGAATCCTTCTTAATGATTGCAGCTTTTTTAGGTCTTTATAATTTAGCAAGTGCTTAATATTTAAACAATCTGAATGCTAATTGTTTAAGGACCATAGTCTTGAGTTTGGAGTCAAAGTAAAAGTTCTGACACTGACTTGCTTCATGACGTTACACCAGCCACTCTGGTTATGGCAGCGGGAACAGCAGTGTTTCCTGCACTGTATCTGCATGTGTGCACTAATTATGTTCTGGGTAAAAATGGAAAAAGATTTAGATGTTTGCATCACTCTCATGCAGCCTTCTCTATCTCACACCTCTCTCACATGCTGTCTATGTTCATTGAAAGGAACTTCTCTTAGGCAGTCCAGATAACATCATGGCTGATCCTGTCCTTGTCCTTACTGTGGATGTAGTACTGATATCCCAGAAAATGCTGTCATTCACTCTAACTCTTTGTTCAAGTGCAGCATTAAATTGGAATTAAATCTCTTGTCTGCAAAAAGGTAATAATCTACCTTGTCATGATAATGTGCTTGTCAAAATTTAGGATTTCTCATTGTGTGTGTACAGTTATGAGCAACATATGAACCACCAGCAAGTTTTACTAATATGACATTAATTCCATTTTTGTATTAATACCACTCTAAGATATTGATTTTTTTTGACATTTGATTCAAAAGAATATGCTAAAAATTTATACAAATGTGTCACAAACATCTCCCTTAAAAACAACAAAACCAACAAAAATTCAAAGTCATTTAAAGAGGAAATTCCAAATTGTTACTTTTTTAATCTCTCAAACAAACACGATATTTTTCCCTTGTGGGCTTCTTACTAATTACATGTCATGAAGGTAAGGGAAATAGTTTTAAAGATCTAAAAGCTCTTCTTCTATTTCTACTACCCTGCATTTTTTATATTCCATCTAGTGTTGTAGATTCCATCAACATTGTATCTATCTCACAAGCACGAATAATCTCCTTGCATTTAATGTAACGACAGAGACTCTCAACTTATAAATAAAATGTTTATTTTATTAACAATTTACACATAAGAAAATCACATTTTATGAACGACATCCTAGAAACTCAAAGGTAGACCATACATTTATGTCCCTTAGTCCAACAAATTAGTTTTTATTTCCCCTTTTTTTTCTTAATAGGGGTATCTGACTAATATAGGTAATCTACTATAAAGCATATTACATTTTTGTTACTTCTCCATGTACTTCTATTCACAGCAGTGGTGCCACTTCACATTAAGATGTCTCATTATGGTAATTAGCCTGAGATGGGGATATTCAGCTTGTAAGGCAAAAACCTGCAGTCAGATCTCCGGTTTTTTAGTTTTGGAGCAGCATCCTGAGCTCAGGTCTCCCTCAAAAAAAGAGTGCCTGTGTTGACACAGGCTGTGCTCTGGTGTGGGCCTTGCTGCTTGAACCTCTTTTGCTGTATACGAGCAAATGCATGCAATTTAGGGCACAGGACCTGGGACTTGCTTCACATAGTCACTATGGATGGTACTGCCCATTTTAGAGGAAGGAAAAGATTTTAGTAGTATAGATATGACGTGACCTGGGCCATGTCATTTTTCCTCAGGGTCATTTTAGTAGTGCAGATTTAACCACGACAAGTAGCATCGGAGGGAAATTTCTTTCTCTAATTTCAGTTCTACACCATGAGTGCACATTTCAAAGGGATTAAAATAAAATCAAGCACCCAGCACTGGTAATTCAATTAGGGCTTCCAAAAGCAACAAACAAAACTAGAAAAACCAGATATTAACTTAATGTAAAAAGTAGACTTTGAAGAGAAAAGATATGAGGAACGCATTGTTTACTAGGACTTGCAGTCTGTTTTAGCCATACCACTGATTTTCCGTCACACTTCTGGCAAGGCATTTATTCTTCCTAAAAAAAAAAAATTGCAAAAAAGAGTTAATAGACCAATTTCAGTTTAATATCAGTGCTGGTTTTGTGTAGAAATTGCATACTTTATTAGATTCTCTACTTTTCTTATTGTTCTTGCAATCGCCAGTCCCAGTCTGCAAAGTTGTGGTATCACTTGCGTCCTGAAGGACTGTTATGTCTCAAAATCCGCAACTACTGTGCAGGCATCAGCTCTTATGGTGATAAGCAGTGTAAAAACCAATAAATACAATATTCAAAAAAGATGAAGCTAAAGATATAGATAAAAAGCCTGCATCACTAAATATTTGCAATCTTAGACTGCCCTAGCTGCTATTTCTAGGGAAACACAGAAAGAAAAAGGGGTGAAAAGGAGATGCTTATGGAATGCAATAGATTCATTTGCCCTTCCTTTTGCTATCATGTGAAAGGTGAATAAACTAGCATGGCTAGTAAAACAAAAACTGAAGTGTCTTCAGTATTAAATGTAGCAAAAGAGTGGAGGTGCTCCAATAGAAGAAAGAACTGGAGAATAAAGAGTAGGGAGTGAATGATTAAATAAAGTAATGTTTAAACAATTTTATTTTAATTAAAACAATAAGTACATTCTTTCCAAACTTTTATTTCAGTGAAAATTGTTGCTTTCTGGTTTTGATCCCAAAATCCCAAATAAATTTTGATAAATCAGAATCCTCAGGGAAGTGAAATACAATTTTTAAACTAAAAAAAATTCATAAGGAATCAACTTTGTTAAAAATCCTATTGAGAGCTATATGAGCCCTGCTTTAGAACTGAAAGGAGGAAAATCCACACATCAGCTCTTTCTGTTGTGCTAAGTGTGTGTATGCATTGCTCATATTTCTCCAATTCATATCCTTTAACACTGAATAGCCAACACCTGAACACCTTTAATGTATATATTCTCATAGTGCGAAAATATTCTTATTAAAAATTTACTGACAGAGCATGGAAGTTCTGTGTGACTAAATGATTCCCCAGCGCTCACCCAGACAGTTTGAAGTCACCTGCTTAGCCAGAAATTGAATCCTGCTATTTAGATTTTCAAGCTAATGCCTTAACCTAATACTGGGTTCCCTGATGCTGGAATGATCCTTCCTTATTTCTTCCTATATAGGAATCAGCATGCTTGCTTTTTCCCTTTTGAACTGCAAAGAAGATTGGTTTTCTGCCTTTCCCTGTAGAGGTGTGATGAAAACAGAGCTCATAAATTCTAGATTATGTATTTTACACTCTGCATGAAAGGCAAACATGACCAAGACAGAGCTCATTAATTCTAGGATATATATTTCATACTACTTGTAAAGGATTTTCCTACTGAATAGTTAAAAACATATGTACTGTCCCACTCTCACACTGTCCCAGTACATGACAGCATGTCTCAAGTAACTTTTAGAGTAATGGAAATGTGCTGTCATTTAGGGGAGTTACATTTTGTGGTCTGCTGAATAACATTAAACCACTGAGAAACCCTTACACAGCTGCATTCTTATCTTAATCGTGACACAGCAGGAAGATACTGAAATGAAGAAAAATTTAACTAGACATTGTAATTGTTGCCCTTTTAAGTAGATACACCACCCTAGAGGGAAGTCATACCACTGGGAGAGGGAAAGTAGTTTGGAAACCTGAATGCTTCTTAGGTGTTAGTGATTTGTGGTTTGGACTTGCTGAGGGCAGTTAAAGTGCTGACTCCATGTCCATGTGGGTTAGCTGGCTAGAAAAAGGATTGCCCTGAGAGTGGCCTTCAATTTTGCCTACAATTAAGTTAAAGCTGTTCAGATTTTACCATTTATCACTCACCTTTGTTCACATCTATGTTCTAAAAATTGCTTATGTTTTAAATAAAACATATTTGCTCAGGGATACTCAAAAGCTGTCCACACACAGTCCTGGGCAACTGGTTCTAGGTGGCCTTGCTTGAGCAGGGGGCTGGACCAGATAACCTCCAGGGGCATATTCCAACCTCAATCATTTTGTGATTCTGTGAATTACCAAAATAATTCTTAATCACGTCTCTGTGTATATTGCTTCCATTTGTAAAGCATTATGAATTCGCTAAGTCCACAACCACATGGAGGTTTGAAACTCAATAAGATTTCCAGGGAGGCATTCAGCTGGGAGGGATTTTCATTTGCTACTTAAAAAAAGATGAAGAAATATCAGAGTTTGTGGTGGGTTGACGTTGGCTAGCTCCAAGGTGCCTGCCAAACTATTCTTTCCCTCCCCCTCCTCAACTGGACAGGGGATAGAAAAATATGAGGAAAACCTTGTGGGTTAAGATAAAAGTAGGGAGATCACCTAGCAATTACCATCATGAGCAAAACAGATTCAACTTCAGGAAATTATTTTAATTTGTTGCCAATTAAGCAGAGAAGGATAACGAGAAATCTTAAAAATACCTTCCCCTCACCTGCCCTTCTTCCAGGCTCAGCTTCAGTTATGAATTTTCTACCTTCTGCCCATGAGTGGTGCAGAGACAGTGAATGGGGGTTGTGCTCCTTCCTCCTTGTGTTCTTCCTCTGTTTCAGCTTGAGGTTCCTCCCATGGCAGACAGTCCTCTACGAACTTCTCCAATGTGAGTCTTTCACAGAGGCTGCAGTTCTTCATAAACTGCTCTAGTGTGGGTCCTTGCCATGGGTACAGTTCTTCAGGAACAGACTGCTCCAACATGGGTCTTTCGTGGGGTCACAAGTCCTGCAATAAACGTACTTCAGTGTGCGCTTTTCTCTCCTGGAGCCACAGGTCCTGCTGGGAGCCTGAAGAACTTTTTCAACCTTGCTTAAATATGTTACCTTGTAGACATTTGTGATGGGCTCAGCTTTGGTCAGTGGTGGGTCTGTCTTGGAGCTGGCTGGAATGGAACTGTTTAACATGACAGCAACTTCTGGCATCTTCTCATAGAAGCCACTGCTACTGCTACCCCACTACCAAAACTTTACAATGTAAACTCAATACAACATTGAAAATTAAATTCAACCAACAGGTTGTGCCAAAACTATGTCAAAAAAAGTCCACTCTCAAAGCCATCCAAACAGCTGCCCATAATGATGGGAAAATCAGGCTAGAAAGACAAAGGCAAATCAACAGAACAAGATGTCCCATAATCTGAGGTCAAATTAAGTCAGTCAGGTGACAATGAAAAGAAAGGTACAAGAGAAAGAGACTGAACACACTAACATGACATATATAAAGACATATTTAGACAGAGTAAGTAAAATGCTCCAGTGAAGTTGCAAAGTATTGTAGAATATTAATGCACCTAAAATTTATCTTTTTATTCTAAAAATTAATATTATTTATTTATAATAAAAATAAAATTTACTATTCTCTATTTATTATTAAATATTTTTTAAATTGTCTTTCAGATGATTGGTAGGCATCATGTACACTTAACAGATAGAATATAGATGTAAGTATTCTAAAGAGTACTGGAGATAAATAATAATATACATATTAATAATTCCATTTCAATCAAACTCTAAGATCATGTGGAAAAATATGTCAGGGATTTATGGTGCAATTGCATCTAACATTTGTCTGGGAGAAACACAGAGTATGAACTTTTGCAGTTTGAAAGATGTACAGATGAGAAGTGCATTTTTCTGACCAGGTTGGTTTTGTTTGTTTGTTTCATTGTTAGCAACACAAATTCCAGAGTCAAAAGGTTCCCATTGACTGCATAAAGAATTGTAGTTTTTTCAGGCCACGTTTCTATTCCTCATCTGTAACATTAGTGTTATCTGAAAGTGAGACTGAAACACAGCTCTTAAAGCTATTTTGTGCTTTTAAGACTTCATATTGCTTGAAATGTAAACTCCTGTCCAAGCTAAATTCTGCAAACCAATTTAAGCAGGATAGACATCTGAGATACTATAGGAAATCTAAAGTACCTTTTACATTCTAGAAATGAGTCCATCTCTTTTATACTAGAAAATATTTCAGGATACTTTCTGTTTTACCATCTGTCTGTCACGGCAAAATCCACTCTATTCTACTCCGCAGGTCTAAAGTAGCTGGAGTTTTTCCTTATACTACCTTGTATAAATCTCAGCAGGAGAGAATATGTGGATTAATTTGAGTTAATGGAAATAAAATGACATCTTTCATGACACAGATAAGTTTTGAGACTTGTCACAGTTGGTCCTGGAAGGTAATGCAAAGATTAATATAATGGGATGCCACATATAATGCATTCTAAAAGGGAAGCTCTCCTTCTGCACAATGCATTTTTAACAGTATGCATTCAAGGAACTTTTTTAAATCTCTGCTTTATGACTGCAGAATTTCTTTTAGCTGGAACAGAGGTTTGGGACTTTTCTCTGAACTCTTACCTCTTGAGCTGTGTACTGGCCTGCATGATGTAACCTGCATGACATGTTGTCTGGAGCATAATTGTGTGACTTGTACTACCATAATGGATCATAGTATGCAGTCAGATTGCCGAGCCTGCTTGAAAAGTTAAGCATGGAGTGTTCTTTGAAGTGTCTTAGCTGGGTTTGTCCCAGTTAACATCACATAGCAGATAAAATTTTACAGAATGATGCAAGCAAACTGAAACTTACAGGCTCTTTAAAAACTACATTTTAATGCTGGTGGAGTGTGTTTCAAAAGCTCAGATAGTCCCTGGGTAATATCACTTTCCTTGAACTTTGCTTTCAAACTGTTTTCTGAAGTCATTTCCATCAGGATATTCAGATTACACAACATTAATCTATAAATGTCATTTAGCGTTAAACTCTACCTTAGTAAAACAGTAATTAAGAAAGATGACACCAGTTTGTCATGCTCAGCTTGTCTGCAAGACAAATGATAGTGTTGACTATTAGTGACCATTATCTGCTCAATAAGTAAAAATTTCAATGGTTTGAACAAAAGGCGTATTAAGAAGATTAATGTACTTTTAAAGTCTAGGGGAAGAAAAGAGACTCTATTAGTAAAGTACAAAAAGATAGAATTATTAAAACCATTTTTTACTGAGGGTAAAGCACATAGTGTAATACTTCTCTGGTGATTTTACTAAATGAGCTTTGTCTCTGAAGTGCTTTTTAATTTTCATAGCTTACTATTTTCTATTAAAATGCAAAATTTTTGTGTTGGTACCCAAATCAGTTTTATCTGTAAACACTCTTTAAGTACTCTTAAAATGTTTATGGAAAAGTGTGTGTTATGATACACTTATTTCAATCAGAGGAAAAAGAAAGCTTCAAACCACTTTATGTCCTTGTTTGCATTTCAAAGACAAATAAAGCAATTTTACAGTCATTGCATCTATTTGACCATAATTTTGGTATTTTGAACCCTCTTTGAGTGAACACTTACAGTCTTACTGTTCTCATCTAGGGTTCCAGTTTCAGTGCTGCAGATGTAACAGCAACATCGTTTAAAAAAAAGCAATGCTTTTTTTTGGTTTTTGTAACCATATTGACAACAGACAGCCCACTACTATATTTGTCTCATGCAAAAAAAAGATGAACATATATAAGCATAGTCCAGAAGTCTGTGACTAGTTGTTGGTCAAAACTACTCTCAAACACTTATGTATATGGAGTTTCATTGACTATTTTATTAAAAGAGCTCCACTGTTTCTGTTTTGAATGACAGCATTGGTCCTTCAGTTCAAGCAATCAGGAAATGCTGATTCCTGGCTTATTCCCATTTACAGGGAAAAAGGGTGACATGAGACATTTATTTTTTTTGTGGGGGTCATTTCGTTCTGGAATAGATATTAATGTCTTTTCCCTCTAAACTTTGGGGTCAAATAACAGTGTGGTTACACAGTTACCTCTTCCTTCCATCTCACCCCATGATCACAAGTGTTCACTAACTCAGAAAATCACATGGTTACTTTTTCCCCCTTTTGCCTCTTGGTTTTCTGATTACTTCTGTCTCTGACAGATGTAACATACACAATTGGAAGTCTCATGTAGGAAGAATTAACAATGGCCTGTGTGGCTAGCTATAGGCTAAGTGGAGCTATCCAGAAATGAGTAACTGGTTTCCATGACTCAGCTTCTGGAGATGGTAATCTGAAAAAAGGGTGTTCAAAGGCACAGTGAACACAAATGGGTCAACAGAAGGTGTTCATACTGGAAGGTATGTGATCTCTAGGCTTGTATTAGTAAATGAGTTACTAGCTCAGGGTACGGGCATGACCCATTGTTCAATGCAGTGTCTCTGGCATAGTTCTGGCTGAGGACAAATTGTATTTTAGGCAGATGACATCTTGTGCCCACTTGTTCTATGGTAGGGAATAGGCAGCATTCCTAACTGGGAGTTTGGATGCTGGTTAGAGGGCTTACTGGATGGGTGTCACCTGCATCAAAAGCAGACTTTAGTAGTCTTATTTAAAGTCACAGGTGTAGCTTATGAGTCCCAGGGGAGAACAGGTCCAATGCAGTAAGTTGGCAGATGTCTCGTCCTTTCAAGCAAAAGACAAAAGCAGATTCATGAGGTAGATACAAAATCCGTAGAGATTTGAGATCAGCCTATAGCTGGGATAAAAAAAAAAAACAACAACTAGAATAGCCAAGACCTTGGAAAAACAGCTCAAGATCTCTTTCCTGTTCAGCAGTTTCCAGCTGAAAACCAGCATATAAAGTGTGCCTTGTTTAAAGGCATTAAACTGTAGCCTGCTGTTACATGAGATATTGTGTTGTTACGGCTAATCAGTTAGTTCTCTAGCCTTTGTGCTTACCACCATCTTTGCCCATACAACCCAGCATGGATTAAGAGACTAAGGAGATACTAACCTGCACTGCATCAGCTGCTCCCAAGAAAAACATTTTTAATTTCTTCTCCACCTTGTCTAAATGAATTGTGAATTCCATGCTTGTCTTTTTTAATGAGGTCTATGAAAGACATTGTGATTAATAATTGTGATTACTGTTTTCTGACATAACAATACATTTAATCCTGGGCAAATCATGCAAGCCATACAACCTCAATCCTATTTAGTCTAGAATTTAACCTATTTCTTCATTTTAGAGGCTGTTTTCTTATTTGGTATAAAACAGATTATTGTTTCTTTTCCAATGCATATTTTATCCTTAGGTATAAAACTTTAGTATATGTTTTTCGAATATGCAGTTTGTCCTATAAGATAAAACATACCTTGTCTTTCGTAGAAACATTTTACAGTCATTTGTTTTCCAATTAAGTGCTAAATAAATACTTTTGTATCATAAAAAAATGTATTTTCACTTTAAACATTCAGTTCTACAAATGTTGGTGTCAAACATAGGTAAATCAGACACTCATAAGTCTCACAAGTCTTTTTTTTTTTTAACCATAAACACTTTAAGTGTCTCTTTCTGTCCATTTTCATGCCTACCTCTCTAGTTATCAAAGAAGTAAGTAGTCAAAATCAGTCTTTGACCATCCATAATCAGTGGAGAAAGACAGGCAGCTCCAGAGGGTGATTCATTTTCTCCCAAAATAAAGAGGATGAATCACCCTCTGGAACTGCCTTCTCTTTACCCTTGATTGCAGGGGGAATCTTGATGACTGCTTTATAAAAAGACATGATTATGCAGTAATTTTAAATGAACATAAATTTAGGCTGTTGTCAAAAGTGTGGTCAAACCTTGTTCTATTGTCTATGCTTATTTCCATATCTTTTTTGGTGTTATGAAAGTCAGAGATGGTAAATGACTGGTTATAAAATTGGATATGGACATAGATAAGGTTATGGATTTTTTTTTTTTTTTTTCACATAGTTAAGTTTCATACAGTTATATTCCCTAATTTGGCTCCCATGGTGATTGCAGAAACTTAGCACCAATGCAAGCATTTCTGGAAGCCAAAGCTGGCAATGCTCACTGCTCAAGACATATAATCAAACAGCAAGTAAAGGGGCTTTGGGCCAGGGCAAATGGGACTCAGACACTTCTTTAGGTGCCTCATTCTGACACCCATTCACCACATTCATTCACAAAATCCTGCTCAGCTGCTGCTGAATTTAACAGAACATGCATTCTCTTGGATTCTAATTTTGTGCTAAAGGTCCCATGGCATTTACCTTTTGCTGCACAATCACATACTGGCTAATTGTGCCGGTTACACCTTTGCTGTTACAGGATTAATTAGACTAGCATCTCTGCCTGTCTCCCCTATAAAATTGACGTAGTCCTTACGTCGTCAGCTCAGTTGAGAACAGATCCAGTTTATTCCTAGAGCAGAAATGTTTTGTGCAAAATTACAGTAATGAAAAATTATAATGCCTATCTTTCCTCTAGAGACAAAGTTGGGACACCTCACTCATAAAGCTGAAAACTTAAAAAACAAACAGGCAAAAATCCCCTTTGCCTACAAGTAAAAAAGGTGGTGAGTTTTTTCTTGTTTGGAGTTTTTTGTTCTTTAACTAAGCGCCCCAAATACATAGAGAATGACAGCAAAACCTGGTTGCCTACTGGAAAAATTCATTAGCTTCTGTTCAGAAAAATCTATTCAATCTTTTCAAAGATGCAAGCACAATTCCTGTATCAGATAAGTAGAACAATACAACCCCTCTCATCTATTCTTATCTGCAAAGACAGGGATGCTGATAGATGCTCCATCACATTTTAAAATACTATTGGCAGCAAGAATACAGACAGTGGTTCCCAATGTAGCATCAGAAGTATGGTTTTGCTTGCTGGAGCTGCAGAGGCATGCCCTGTTCAATATGACTTCATTTTTTGAAAAAAGGTTGTCTGAAAAGAAAATCCCATCAGAGCACATTTGTCTGCAAGATTCCTTACAGATTTCTTATTACAAAACCTTCCTTTTTGGAGACAACGGGCAGAACTCCCTGGAAATCAGCAGATGAGGAAGGCAACCTGCCGCATGTAAGACCTTTGCCTTGCTGCCTGGGTGTAGGTACATGTCATGGTTTAAGCCATAAATCAGCCACACAATTTGTTCACTCACTTCCCCCTTTTTCTTCCCTCTGCTCCTGGAGGGATGGGAAGGAGAATCGAAAGAATGCAACTCC
>JAOEHX010056709.1:0-19323 GCA_025448015.1 Bolborhynchus lineola
CGCGGCCCCGCGGAGACCCGACGGGCCGCCACAGACTGGCCTCGCCGCGCCTCCCCACCAGCCCCCGAGCAGCCCCTCCGCGCTCGCCCGGCTCCCAGGAGGGCGCATGTACACGGATTAGGGGAAGGGTATTAATCCCGCCGCACATATTTGCGTTCCAGGGATTTGCGTGGGATCTGCTCGACTCCCTTTGCCCCCGGCGTTCCCGCGCCTCCCGTTGCCTCCTTCCTCCGCCGGCGGACCCCGCGGGCCGTCCCGCCATCTGCCCGCCCCGCAGCGGCTCTCGGGCGAGAGCGTACGGAAGGGCATCCGGACAGAGTTCAGTCAGGGGCGAGTTCCATCGGGAGCTGCTGCAAATCAGGGTATAAAGGGCAAAAACAACTACAAGCTGAGGCTTCGAGAGCGGTGCTTAATGCCCCTAAGTAAGCTATTCTAATTATAGCAAACGGTTGGGATTAAGGGGGAGGGAGGAAAATTCTGTTATTTACAAACTGTTTTATACTTGGCCTCCCTTGCAAATCCTCTTGGGAGAGTTAGTCGGAGACGCGAGGGAGCCGGCTCTCCCCGACGGCTCCAGGCTCTCCATCCCTCTCTCCCACCGGCCCTGCGTTGCGGCGCACGGCAAACCCGGGAAGTAACAGGGAAACGACCCGGGGATTCTCTGCAGGCTGAACGCCCCTCGAAGAGTCGGCTGCTTACCTTCAAGAGGAGGCAAGCCTCGCTGAGGGCAGGCTAGCAGGCGGGCAAGAGATGTCCTTTGCCGCCTCCGGAGAGCCTGTGTCCCCGCGGAGGCTCCGCCGGGCGCGGAGCGAAGCGGAGTGGGGAGGTCGGTGCTGCGCCCGGAGAGGGGGGATGCGCCCTCCAGGGCCATGCGCTTCTCTTATATAGTCCGCACCGGCATACTCATTTGAGTACTATCGACCTGAGGTGGGTGGCTGTCGATGGAGACACCTCTGGTAATCACTCTTGGGCTCAGAAATGGTCTTTTCTGACAAACTTCCTCCTCCCCGTTTGTCCCCCGGTGGATGGCAACTGAAAGCTGCGTTTGAAGTGGCTCTGATCTGTTTGTGAAATTAGATTTCCCTGAAGATTGGGAAACGCTTACTAATAAAGCTGCTGGCTCAAGAGATTAAAATGTGCTTTAATTTAGCGGGATTCCCTCGGGAACACAGCAAGAGAACTATTTCCCCCCACACACCTGTTCTCACTGAACAAAGAAGTAATGAGTGAAGTCTGAATTGTGTATAAATTTGGTTCTGTTTGAATGGCAAGGAAAGTAGCAGACTGCCTTTGGTGGATGAATATACAAACTAGAGACCTTGTAAAAGTTTGTTTCTCCAAAAGAGTTTATTTATTTTTTTGACAATGACACTTAATAAAAAGCTATTAAAAAAAGCACTGGCCTAACGAAACCGTTAAACCCACAGGTTAAAAACTTGCCTCGTACAGCCCTAAATATAAAATAATATTAGTGAATAAGATCTCAGCTTTCAGGGAGCAATGCATACAGCTGCTCTGGGTAGATTGAAAAGCAACACAAGCTCTTAAAATTATACCAGACAATATTTCAGTTACAACAGAATTTTTAGTAAAACTTTGTCAGAAGGTACCACTGAGATAATTACTTAATAAGAGTGTAAGAAAACAAAAAAAAGTTTTGGGATATCCTTGAAGATGTGAAAATTGGGAATTCATATTTGAAAGACATTTAAACTATTCTGACACATGTAATATCCCTACAAACGCTGTATCTTTCCCCAAACTCTCATTTGTACACTTCTCTGGTTATCACAGGCAGAGTACCCTCAGGGCTGTATCTCACAGGGGCTGCATCATTGCTGGTGATAGGAGCCAGCTTCTTCCCCACATCCTCCTACTCTTGTGGCATCTACACTCATCTTTGGAGGTGATGCCACAGAGATCAGGGATCAAACCAAATTTAACTAATGAAGGGTTACAAAGGGGTTTATCACACAATTTTTTTAGAGATCAGTGTTCCGTGCTAGATACACTGGTTCTGACCTGTGGATTCCCAGGGTAACAGAAGGGAAGTGTCAATCTCTTTCTCACTACATGATTTCCTGCTTTTTCCTCTTTATTTGTGGCATATAAGCAACTTTCTTTGGTCAAACTGAAGGTTAGGTTGAGTGAAGAGGGAAAGGGGGAGCAGAAACAAGCTGAGAAACAAAGCAACATATTAATTTAGCAGTTCCTAAAGAAATCCCACAGTTTCTCTTCTTTTGCTTTTTGTTTCTTCACTTTTATTCTGCTCTCAGAGACATGTGGCTACCACAGAATGGGGCTGAATTCTCTCCTAGAAGCGGCCAAAGTATTACCTTGACTCAATTGCCTCCGCCCATCTTTATAACTAGTTGTAGATTAGGCTTACATCTTCTTCTAGCCCTGGGAGCAGGTCACAAGGGGGGAACTCCATATGGCCCTATTTAGGTAGAATAATTTTTCTGCTCATAAGAAAAATCAAAGTCTTTATTGGGTATCTGTTTGAGGCAGATAGAAGAATACTCAGAAGAATTAAATGCCATATTGCAAAAGGCGAGCAAATGGTCCCTCTTGTCTCCCTCACATCCACCCAAAAGATGCAACAGGTATGCAAGCTGCTATAGCTGACTATGCAACCTTGATGGGCAGCATTCTAGGGCCACTATTTTAAGAAAGTCAGTGGCTCCTTGAGCAAAGATTTTCAAATATGTCACCCACATTCAGTGGGTTTCTAAGATATAAATACAATCACAAATACTAGAGGCTCTGTTTAAAGCTTTGTATTGGAACACAAGTAGGCCGTTTACCATTAAGAACTACCAAGTTTTACTTTGTTCTCTGCCTCTGCTGTTGCTTGTTTTCAACCTTTGGAAAAATGCATCAGTCTTTCTTTGGATTGACATTATACCCATCCAGAGGGCAATAAACTGTTTTTAAATTACTGTTTTAAATTAAACCAAGCAGACAAGGTTGATTGCTTCATTTGTTAGAAAGATTTACTTCTTCTTTTTTCTTCTTTTCTTTTTATATATGCATTACCTTTTGTTTATTTTTTAATTAATAGACAAGAAGTCAAAGAAACAAGAGTGCGCATCCCTGAAGAGCAGCTTGAGAGGTAGATCAGGCCCTGAAGTTACTACAATGATTTCCATTCGCTGCTCTGGGAGTTGGGACAAGCGTTAAAACTAAAAGAACCAATTAGAGCCACAGCACATCTAAATCAAAAGCTTTAAGTAGCTTTTTCAGATTCTTTCTATGCCCAAGAACCTTAAAGACTTATAGAAAGGTAGAAAAGATTTGTTTTCTATTACTGCACAAAGCCTTTTCTCTTTTTAAATTGATTTACTATTTGAATTCTTCAGAAAGCACTTGAAAGAAGCAACCAGACTGCAAGCAGAGGAAGATGACTGTTTTACTAATCCCAAGCAATTCTGGCAGGTTGAAAACCCATTCTCAGGTCACAACTACATTTGCCCTTTTGTTAGTAGCTCTTATGTGCCTCCTCATCATTATAAGGAGAAAGAACCTCAGCATGAGATTTACATCAAAGAGAGCATCTTAAGATTGCACTCAGTATCTTATTTAGGAACTGAAAACCTGTTCATGGTGAGCCTAAATAGGTCTGGTTGTTTATTTCTTGTAGGCAATGGATTTAAACAAGCAGATAACTTTTTTTCCTGTGGCATGTTCTTTTTACTTTCTGATCTTTCTTAACCACCAATCTGTCTGATTGACATTAAAAGCAAACTAGTTAAATCAAAGTATCATAAGGCTGACAAGGACTTGGAGAGATGATCTAGTGCTTTCCATTGCCCAGAGGTACCTACGTCATCAGGGCTCAGTAAGAAACCTAGCTTTTAATTTTTCCCGTCAAGCTCAACACTTCAACACAAATCCGTTAAATGAAAAATTGGTAAATGTTGGTTTAGTAGTGACATTTTACCTTGGGATTTATACTGAAATATAAAAATTATCTAAATGTATTCCCAAAGCACATACTCAAATAAAAGGCTGAAGCAAAGATCAAAAATTCAGGTGTCTCACTCTTTCTAAATAAATCTGTCAGCCAAAGATTTCCATGGCCACTCAGCTAAATCAAGAAGAAAAACAGAGAGAAAACTTGGTTCTGTTGAAGTCCATGGGAATTCTTCTGTTGACTTTCTTGAGCTGGGATTTAATGCAGGGTTGTTAGTAGGAGAGAGGCGAGGAAGTGAAAAATTACCTCAAAAGTATGAATGTATTAGCCAAGGCAGTAATTTACGGATGGCTGCTCTAATTTCCGATAAGTAACAGAGGATTCCAGCTGTTGTTCAGATCACACTGTTTTCTTAAAATCAGAGGTTTTAAACAGCCATATGTATATATATGAATCTATAGTGTTTTTGCAAGCAGCTTTTAAGGCACAAGACATGTTAATGAACTGGTTGACACTGGAAGGCTGGACTCTTGAAGTAAAACAGTTTTACTAAAAGAGATGTGAAAATCGGTGTGTCACATATGTATCATAACTTAAAGTTTAGTGCATCTTGTTACTAGATATTTTTTCAGCATTTTTTGGTAGGAATAGCACAGCAGAGAATTGTGGCATGTTCTTAAGTGAATTTTAGGTAACAGCTCCAAACATTTATTACATAAAATAAAGATCATTATCCCAATTAAAAAACAGCAGATTAGTTTTATTATTGCAAACATATCTAAATATTTTTTTACTATGGAGTTATAATGATCTTTACTGGCTTTATTGTTAGGAAATTCAACCCTAATGTCACCATCATTTGTGTCTGGGGATATTTCACACCTGCAATTGAGACATAATGAGTCACTTTTGGAGAACTTGCTCTGAAAGGAGCAGCTGGAAACATGAAGCAGCTTCAGACTGAGATAGTTCAAGCAAAACCCTGAAAACTATCCTGCAAGTTGTTCATCAGGAAATAAAGAGGGGACAGGAGAGAAAGCCAGGAAGGGCAGAGTCAGGTAAGACTGTGAAATAAGCTCCTTTTCCTCAGTTTTTTTCTCCCCCCCCTTTTTTTTTTTTCTCCTTTTTTTTGAAAAAAAAAAGATATAATTTCAGGAATCTCCATCTTTCCTATCTCATCTACTGTTTTCCCTCCTCCACAATTCACATTTCATTAGCATCATAGGAATTTGAATATGTTGCTGAGTAAACTGCATGGTTTTTGTAGTGGAGGTTTTGGTCCTGCACCAGCTGACTGACTGTCTGAAGCTGGGACTATTCAGCTGAAGGGGACATGCAGGAGAAGTACCACATCCCAAAGCAGAGTCTGGGTCTATAGATGTCATTTCACAAGAATTTGAACCAGATAGTTTCTCTCTTAGGCCAATTGGTATTTGGAACTTAATAGCAAGAAATGAACATTGCTTGCATTTTACATTGTTCATGGGACAAAATCTACTGCAAACTTGCCAGAAGAAAAATGGGAAGTTTCTAAAACTTTGTCAGATTTTGAAGGACTCAGGAGTGGTGTACTGAGAACAGGTCTCAAGGGCTGAGACATAACCAGTCTGACCAAAGGACCCTTTTGAACTGCTTTCAGTCCCTCACAAATGTTGTGGCATGGATTCGAAAGTAACTGTTTGCATTACCATGACTCTGAAGCCTGACAGTTTAACTTAGAAAGTCTCCTATAGTTTCTTGGTTTACTGTCAGCTTCTGATTCTGTCTAGAATTACATTTAAGAAGGAAGTAGCAGATATACACCCCTCCCAAGAGTCCTGCATCAGGCACCTGCTGCTTTCTCACCCCATCATCAATTCTAAAATAAGTACCAGATAGTCCTAGTGGTCCAAGCCTTTTGAACACAGTCCTGGATTCTCAGCTGTGTCAGATGCACCACAGAAGACAAAGTCCTGTTTCTAAGGTAATGACAGTTTAATTACACCTGTCATTATAGCTGTTATAATAATTAATTTAAAGATGCAGTGGGTCAAAAATAAATCTCTTGCCACAGAAGAGATCTTCACCATCTGCCCTTCGTGATTCATGACAGCAGACAGGAACTTACTGACACCACCAAAAAGCTGCCTGGTGACCAGAATAACTGTGCATGTGACATAGGTTCATTAAAGAGCTCTCTGTCCAGCATGATGACCATCATCTAAACAGACAGATGTTTCCTTTCAACAAAACCAAAAACTGAGTGTCATTTTCAGGGCTTGGCAGCTGGGGCAATATCAAGTAGAAGGCCTTACGTTCAAATCCTGGAGTCTCTGAGTCAGAAAAAATGTTTAATTTCCTCTCACAATAAGAGCCCTCAATCAGGGGAACATGGACCTAGGGATTTTTGGAAGGAAAGGTTCAATTGCAGCCTTCACTGCAGATGTAGAGTCACTGCAGGTGTGCTGCATCTGAGTGGCCTGAGTCTAGAGCTCACTGACCCCCTCTGCTGAACTAATCATCTTTAAAAGAGAAAAATTTGATGGAAAAATTCAGTGCATGACAAAAGAGGAAGCTTGAGAAGTTTTAGCAAAAAATGAGCTGTAGGAACCACCCCAAATGGAGAAGTCAGCCGGAATCGGGTTCATGCCATCTCCAATGCAGAAGTGCAGACATTCAATGTCATTCCCTACATCAAAGACATTTTCTGGTGATGTATTACATCAAGGACAGATTTCCACAGTGGTCTTTTGTGGATAGCCTTTGATTTCTTGTGTGATTTCTCAGAAGGTTCACAAAGTTTTCAGACCTGTTGCGCACTAATGGTGTCAATGCAAGAGGTTTCTAAGAAGCATTTGACTTTGTGCCACATGACAACTTAGTCAAAAACTGAGTAACTTAACATGGCCTGAGTTCAGTGGATTAACAACTGGTTCACTGAGAAGCTTCATAATAAAAAACATTAATGAGGTAACCTCATTTAGTTGAATAACACACACATCAGTGTTGGTCCTGCAGCAGGAATCAATTTTTAACTGGCAAACGATAAAAAAAACTGGTCTCTGTTGCAGACCAGTAGGGGTTTTGGGTCCAAAAGAGTACAATTCATCAGAATGCAGCCGGGAAGTGAAGCTATCTGAGGGTGGATTCCTAACCCAGAAACAGGTGCTCTGAAAAAAAAAAATGGTCAGAATTGACCAAAGCAATGCTATTGATGTCCAGAAAGACAAATCTCAATGCTATCTCTCACTGATGACACTGCTGCTCAAATCTTGTGGTTAAATCACCAATTTGCATCTCAGGGAGAATTATGAAAAATGGAAACAGGCAAGGAATATTTTTTTAAGTTTTGAAAAAACATGTTAAAGCAAAAGACTCAAGCTTGTCAAAGAGCTTGGCCTAAAAATATCTGCTCAGGAAACAGAAATTTGATGGTCACAAGCTCTTTAATTTAGGAACATAAATTTGGGAAAGACCGTCTATAAAATTGAAATTATCACTAAGAGCGCAATGGAGACCTACTGCAAGCAGAGTACAAGACATGCCTTTACAGACTTCAGATGACATAGTATTTTTAAAAAGTCTAGAGCAAATTTCAAATACTTGCAGCTGGCCAAAAGACAAATTTGCAATGTCTGAAGGAACGTCAGGGGAAAAAATCAAGAACAATGCCAAAGCCTGAAGACCTTGCATGAGTAAGAAGTTTTATAAATGAACTGACCCCGGGAAGCAGGTCATCCCTTTGTTATGAACATCAGAATGCTTCTGCCTACCTGACCTAGAGGAAAAATTTTGTGATGCCTCCAGTCCTGGTTTCTGATTTCTGTAGAGCTTGTGATTCTCATATATTGGCCCAACAGCTGAGAATTAAATGAATTACTAACGCATCTTTTTGACGTACTGTCTCCAGCTGTGAGAGTTTCCCGTGACTCAAAGGAAGAAAAAATACCAACCTTTATCTTTTCTCCCCCTCCTGAGGCAAAGGAGGCATCAAAGGGATGCCTAAGAAGTGGTCTCGATCTTTGTCAGGTGGTTAGTGGGGCTAAAGCAATGGAAATGGAATAGGTGAGCAGTGACTCTACAACTTCTACATTCACTGGATATTTTTAACAGACTACAGTTAACTTGTAAAAGTCTGTAGCCAGTGACAGAGAAAATCACTTTATAACAAATTATCTCAATGTCTTTGGGCCTTATAAACAAAAGAAAAAAAACTGTTAATTTGGTAACATTAGGTTTGAAATCCTTTTAAATATCTTGCCATATGTTTGGTCCCCACTGGAGCTTTTGATGATCATAAGTGGCAATAATGAATTACATGTTATGTAAACATGGGTTTTTTTTTTCAGACAAATCTAAAAAGAACAAGCATTTCACTTTCTTTCCCTCTCCTGTACTGCAAGATTGGGTTGTTGAAGAGCTCAGCTCCGAAACCGTAGGAAAAAAGAGATCTACTGTCACTTCTGATTCTTTTTGTCCTCTTTTATTATTTCCTTTATCCCATGCTACTTCTAAATCTGAAATAATTACCTTGCCTATTCCTTCGACTGCCTCAGTTTCTCCTTGGCATTTATTCATTGATCATGCCTTTCTCTTTTCAGCCATTTATCCCACACATGGTTCTTTTCTTTTAAAATGACAGATGACATTATAGCTGAAGTATCAAGCATTCACTCATGCAGTTTTTACACATCCCTAGTATATTCAGCAAACAGAAAGCCATTTAAGTTCTTTGTTACCAAGGTAAAGAAGAAGAAGCCATACTAAACACGCACAAAAAATTTTTGCTAAACCTTTGTTTCTTGGTACCTGAACTGCAGTAATTTAATAAACAAGCTAAGTAACACTTTTAATATGTTTTACTTTGATTTTTTCTATTGTTATGGGTGATGTTTTTCTTTTTTCTGTGGGGTTCCTTTTCTAAATTGACTTGTACATTTTTAAGGGAATAAAGACTGACTGACAGAAAATCAAGCTGTGTTAATTACATAGTATATTGTTGTTGGAGATTATTTTTGGTTTAGTTGAAACCAATATTAAAACTGGAAGTTGTGCTGAGGTTGTACATTCCTTGTTCTGAATTATTACATCTTTTGCCACAATCTGCATTACAGATTAAGACAGACGTACAGGTGCTTGTTCGGCTGCTCAAAAGCAGCCTTGCCTGTATATGGGCCCTTCCCAGACTTAGGAAAGCTGCTGACCCTGCTTTGACAGATGGCAGAATGTGGGCCCTGGCTTGTGGCCAGGGAACCTGATTCCCAGGTGATGAATCAAAGGCTCAGAGATAGGGGAGGCTTGCCTTGTCTAAGGGAACATCTCAAGGCCCTGAGCAAGGGTAGTTATTGGCTTTTGTTGGTGACTGCTTTTTGTATGATAAATGCCTATTTGGAAAGGCTTTTTTTACCAGAATGGCCATGTCAGGTATGTGCCTGACCTGAGGGACAGAGAGGAGAGCCTGCAAAGTCCACCTGCAGTGGTTTACCCACTTCTTAGTTTTGCCTCTCAACGCTACTCTACTATTCATAGGCAGGCACTGGAACAGGGTTCCCAGGGATGTGGTAGAGTCACTGTCCATGGAAGTGTTCAAAAAACATGTAGATGAGGCCTTTAGTGACATGGTTTAGTGGGGGACTTGGCAGTCCTGGGGTAACAGTTGGACTCACTGATCTCAAAGGTCTTTTCCACCCTGATTCTATGATTCTATGATTCTATAATTCAAAACTAGAAAATTACATGAATAATTATTATACCTTATTAAAAATTTTCTTTGGCCTGTTTTTCTGAGGCAGTGAATTCTCAGCCAATTTATGTTATTTGTCCGTAGCTTCATGCACAACTTAAACCAATGTAATTTGGAATGGCTGACAGAAATATCAATGCCATACACTACTTGCCTCTGGCCACTGAATTTCTGCCCTTGAGCTGCCACCTCAGTTACATTGGCAAAGGAGTTCAAGTAGTTGCTTGTTGAACTTGGTCAAGATTTCAAGCTGAAATTAGCTCTTAATGACTAGTTTCCCCATGAAGCCCACTGTAATTCACAACTCCTCATGTAAATATGAAGTACATATCATGGAGAACTCAGTGAAGAGCTTGTAGCAAGGGAGAAACAGGGATGCATCTACCAGAAGCAAGGCTGACTTACAATGTTCACAAACACATGGCTGCAGATGACACTGTGATGCCCTCTGCCCATTCTAAAAGCATTTGAATGTACTGGCCATATCAACTACGTTGACAGATACGTAACAACAAATGAATACATCTTCATATTTCTCTAACCATAAATGCCAAAGTCAGAGGGAGAAATATATTAGTGTGTGGAGAGTGAAAGAAACTAAGAATCTTTATAAGGGCTGTCCTGCTCTTCTGCCCTCCTTCCCAGAAAGTCAAGACAGAATTAACTCAGCAGGAGGTGGGCCTAGTGCTATGTTCACTACTTCTCCATCTCTGCTATCTCATCTGCTATTTTCCCTCCTCCACAATTCTCATTTCATTAGCATCACAGGAATTTGAATATGTTGCTGAGTAAACTGCACAAGGCTCCTGCAGCAGCTGTGCTAGCACTCACCTGGTAGGCAACACCAAGACATGCAAAATCTGACTGAAGGCTAGGCAAAGGTTGTATTTCCCAAGACTTTTCTTCCCTCCCCTTCTAAATAAAAAGCTACAAAATAGATCTCATGTTCCAGACATGATGCTTTAAAGACTTTATAAAACTGTGAAAGAAACGTGTTACTAAAGCTAGTGGATCTAAAATAAGCAGATTTTCCTGGCCCATACAAAGACCCTTAGCTCTTTGCAGAGGAAGACTGAGTAGGGGATAGCCTCTCATACTGTCTGCCTGCAACATATGGACCTTTACTAAATCAGATTTGAGCAGGTTTAACTTGTTTGGATGTAAGCCCTACTAAATATTTGGAGAGTAATGCAGATGAAAAGAAAAAAAAAAAAAAGACCAACTCCCTTTTTTCTATACAGTGTCAGCTCTGTAGGGCAGAAGAATAAATACTGCCTTCAGTGCTGGAAAAGAAAGAATATAGATGTCTCTGACAAATCGCTCCAGTGACACAGTCAAGGTACTCCCACTCAGTTATCTGAAGCAGCTACCTATCTAAAATGAGCTTCGCAAGTACTTTAATCCGTAGCTCAATTTTCTCCTAGTGGAAGATTACTTGAACAACAAAATGATAGAGAACTAAATATCAAGGACTTCATTGTCCCATTAGGTGCCATTGCTTTTTTGAGTCCTATTTACTTCTCCATTGTCTCTATAATCTCTTTTTATATTGTCGAGTTCATCCTTTGCTTTCTATGGAAAGATTCATTTCTACCATTATTATTAACAGTAATAACACTAAATGAGTCAAGGAGAAAATTTAAGAAGGAAAGATAACAAGCTGAGGGGAGGAGGCAGAAAAAACTTCTGAAAGGACTGTTGAGTGAGTGCAGAAGCAGTGATGCAGGAAAGAGGAAAGATGAAAGGCACGGAAGGGTTAAGAGAGGAGGAAAAGAAAGTCTGAGTCAATGCAGAGTAGGAGGAGGTGATTAAGAAGGAATTAAAAAGTTGAATGTTAAGAGGAAAGAAGAATTTTGTTACAGTGAAATGAGAAGGGCAAAGAGAAAGAAATGGAAAGATGTAGAAAATCCTGAATAGGTTGAAGAAAGGAAGTTGTACTACACATCTTTTCTATGATGTGAATAAATTGGAGAAAATGAAGAAGAAATGAAGGAATTGGAATAGATTGGGTATAAAAGAAGAAAAGGATAGTGAGATGGGGTAGGAGAAGAAATCAGAAAAAGTAAAAAATATGTGTTTGATATATGAAGGGGAAGAAGCTGAGGGTTATAGGTGTTGATCTAAATATTATATTCAACTTATTTTCTTAGAGAATGAAGAGGTCTTTCCACCTGAAGAGTTAAGTTGGAGCTGAACAACAGAAAATGAAGTAAGGAAAAACCCAACAAACTTTTATAAGAATGAGGAGGGGCATTTAAAAGAGAAATACTGCTTTAAATACAATAATTTATGGAGAAAGACCATTGTCAAAATGTCACCAAATACATGCCTGCAACACATACAGATAGGTCAGATGCATTTCATACACTGTTCTCAAATATAAATTGTCTCAAAATAGATTTTGTTTGGTATGCTAGATGGAATTTAAGCTATTTACTAAGTGAAAATTCCCAAAGCAAAGCATTTTCCCTGTCATAGGGCATTACATTGAATTTGCCTTGCTATGAGGTAAGTGAAAGACGATGGCTTTGCTGTTGCATAACCACAGATGATGTTCCTTAGCTATTATCTACTTTTGCAATAACCCTGAGCTTTTATAAATTGACTCTGAGAATTGCTGAAGCATGACACATTCATAGCTTTCTAATGTCTAAAAGCTAAAGGCATTGGCTCATCAGGAATTCCCCAAAAATTCACTCCATCCTCTTAGATCATTCCTATCCTTCTGAAATGCCCTGCTTGCTCCTTTTTTGTAATGTCCTAATGTCTTTCACTGTCATTGGCTCTCAGCATGTCTGTGGTTCTCTTCATTTTTCTTGAGTCCTATTTGAATACTCTTCTTAACATCTACACTTCTTGAAAGTGTGTTGAACATGCTTTAGTGCCATCGTAGCTAAAGGACGCATTTGAGTAGAGCACTTCTACACACCACAGAAACACCGAAGGTCATTAGGTTTGGTCACTGAAGGAACTCGGCTCCATCACAGAGTACTGATTAAACAGGACATATGGATACTGCAGGAGCCCATCAAAAAATTCAACAGAAACAATACAGGCAGCCTGCCTTCAAAAGGCACTACTCCCTTGGCTGCCAGTGGGGTGGGCAGGTTGCCGATGCCCTGGGATCCTCCACTTCCCTGTCAAAGCAGCTGGCTCCTCAGGCAGCCAACAAGTCAGCACGGCAGCTGGGCAGCTGAGCATCCAGGAAAGCAATCAGAGGGGTGGGAAGCAAAGGAGTTTGGCAGCTGTCAGATCAAGAGAGATATTAGAGAGAATCTCATTCCCATGAAAAGTGTCAAGTTTCTGACTTCCTATCCTGATACAGGTGTGTGTGTCCATATGTATGTTAAAAAAGGTAACATATGCACACCTACCTATTTAAAAATGCTGTTTCCTGTGAGAAGCAAATTCCTTATTCCTGCTGGTTGTAACAAATTATTGCAGTCCTCTGCCACGGAGTGTCTAACTAGGCAACCAGTGGCCAAAATTAGGAAAGCTAATTTCAGGGACCCTGGCTGATTAAAGGAAATGTCATTACATTGTCACTGCACATTTTTACAATGAAATATGATCCAGAGGATGGGGTTAAACTGAGAGAATGCAGCTTTTTTAGTCCTGCATTAAACAATTCTTTTTAAAAAACACAAACAAACAAACAAACAAAAAAAAAACAAACCAAAAGGGTTTTAAAGTTTTATTAAGTATGAGGATAAAAGGAAAGCAAGAGGAAATAAATATATTTAAAAATATATATGTGTGTGAAGTAGGGCTTCTGTGTTAGCATTACATGTTCTTACATTTCTCCTGCTCTTATTCTTTGTAAGAAAAATATTCCTCGGTTTGATAGTCTTCAGAAGAAAGATAAAACATGATCTGAAAGGATCTTGAGCTCTTTCTGATGACTTTCTGATCCTGTTTCTTTGAAACAAAGGGCCAATTAAGGCAAAGATTAGTGAAAAGTACAGTAAAGGCAGAAAAATTATGGTCTGTCTCTAGTATGGACATCATTGCTTCAGAGAGAGGAGTAAGCCCTCCATCGCAGCAGCTGCTGAAGGAGACACCCAGCAGAGTCACATGAATACAGTGAAGATGTTGCTTTCAGCTGATCTAAAGTTCAAGCAGGAATGCAGTCCTGACTGGCTGGACCAACGTTCTTGGTTTTGTGTGGCCAGTGTGTGGAGTAGGGGAGACTGAGGCAGAGATGCACAGATATCTTGAAGGCACAGGTGACTAACCAAAGGAACAAACAATACAAATCTACAGTTAACACTTGTTAAAAACTGGTTACCTCCCTTGTATGCATGAGAAGCAGAAATTATAATGAGAAAGAAATGAAGTATTAAAGAAGCCCAAAGCCTACTTATTTCATGACTTAATTGTCTTGAATGTGGAAACCACTTCTTTCCCTAAGCCTTAAAAAAGTACAGAAGAACTAAGTATTTTGTTTTCTTTTAAATAAGTTTTCAAATCTTATTTATTAGATAATGGCAAGTTAAAGACACTCTCCTGAATAAAAAGAAGTAGGTTTAAACTAAAGTTAACAATATAATATTTTTTGTATTGGTCATGAAATGTTTCTTCTCTTCTAAATTACTTAAGTAATTCAATACCTGCACCATAAATATAGGTATCAGTGCTAGGAAGCTTTGATCTTCTTAATGTTGGCAGGCCTCTGTTGCCTCCCACTCTCGATTTTGTTAACAGTAATTCAAACAGCAATCCTTTTGAGATAAAAAGATTACAACTTTATGAAAATACTCTCTTACAAAATTCAAACAAGCATTCATGAAGCTTGTCAGGCAGCTTTGCTTTCTTTGTACTTCCACAGTGCATGACTATGACATCTTTGGTCTGCACTGAACAGTTTCCTCGCCCTAGCAAACGCAGTGGCTGGGAACAGTTAGAAGCCAGTTGTGAGACAATGCCCAAATCTCATGCTCTGCTGAATAGTGAGTGTGACAGCACCTTCTGTGCTTTGCACAAATATACATTGCAGTAAGTGCCACTGTGTATGCAGAAGCTTTGCTTAGCTCATTGCTGTAACAAGCAGCCCTGGTGCCTCCAAGGGGACAGTCTCTTCCTGGAGCTGACCATGGTTCCAAGGGTCAGGATAGGAGCTTAGAGTACTACCTGGATACAAAAGAGAAGTAAGTATGCCTGAAATATGTTAAAATAGCCTGCTAGTTATTTTAGAACAGATTTCCCTACAGAAGAAAATAACAAAATCAATATTTCCTAATAACTTTCCACAGTGTTATGACATATAGCTGCTCAATACTGCCAGAAACATTTTTTAAATCTATTTGTGTTTTTTTTTTAAACTATAAATCAGCACACTTATAATTGGCAACACAAATATCGTGGGTCAAATATGGGGCTTCTGGAAAAAAATACATCAGTTATTTTGTAAAAGGACTTCTCTCAATGTGTTTCAGAAGGTCTATAAAGCATTTACTGAAAGATGAAAAAAAAAAAAAATTTTATCCACATTTTTTATGCCTAATTCCCTAATCTAGGGTCCAAAAAAAGTAACTGAAGTATAAAAATGCACACAGCAAAAATCTGGTTTTGTGTTAGTTGTAACACAGGTGCAATTGTGGCATCATTCATGGTAAAATATATGCTATAATCTTTCTAGCATAAATAGCTACAACTTCTAATAAACTCAATGAAATTAAGCCATTGAAGATATGCTTAAAATTAGGTTTGAATAAGTTGTTTGTAGGTATGCAAATCTTTTGAATGATGAACAATAAAGGCAAAGATGTTGAAGAAAATTTAAAGTGCATTATTATGCACTTAACATTATTTGTTAGTTCTGTACACTTAGAACCCTCATTAAAGGCTATTCAGACATTGAACATAAATAGTTTAGATATTAATAAGAGTTTAGTAAATTATTTTGCTTTGCCTTTGATTAATTTCATAGGTGCTGGTAAAGACGATTCTCCTTTACATGTTTAAATATGTATAACTCCCATGCAGCAACCATTTCCCATGTTTTTTTTCTATCAAGATCAATGTGATAATGATACAGAAATGTGGCAATCAGTGCTTTTCATTGAGAAGACTTCATGGTACTTCTCACAAGATTTGTGCCATGAGCAAGGAATTTATCCTTCAGACAACCAAATTATAGCATACTTGGGAACTCAGATTTGTTAATCTCTTGGAGCTGTCACAGCCAGATGTTTTCTGTTAAAAACATGCATGCAGTGTCACATGAATGATACAGATGGGGAACTGTGTTGTGACAGACAAAACCACCCAAATATTAGGAAGAAAAGCTATCTTAAAGGGTGCACATTTCATGTGGTGCAAAATCCTCATTAAAAAAAAACCATCATGAGACCCGGTAGGCTGAAAATATGCATCATCATCTTTAACAGTGTAACATGTTCAATTTCAGGTCAATTTTGCAATTTCTAGTGCATTATCTCAATGTGATATGAATGTTAGCTTATTTGTTGCCAATAGATGGCAGTGATCTCTTAGTTTCCTGCAGAAGTAAATATCGTGGAACATAATTCAGGTATCAGGAGATGGGTAGGTATTCAGGCAGATCCTTCTGTAAATCCTAGAGTTATTGTTATTATTATTTTGCTTTTAAGCAGAATATTACCATATTTTCGTATGTTCTGCTATGAGTTAATCCTTGGATTAAGGAAACCTCTTTTGCTGCCTAATTTGAAACAAATTTCATGTCCTGGTATCAGCCTTTCGGAATGAAGTCTCACCAGTTAGGCTATTCATCACAAGTGAACAGCTTTACTTTCTTTGCTACCATATATTACATAGTTTGTAGGCATCTCTTCTCTGCAGTTTTCTCTTTCTGCTTTTCAATGAGTCTCATGCTTCATGGGTAGCTAAGAAGGGTGACTCAGCAGGCAGTAACTGCTCTCTTTGGGAAGGCAGTCAAAAGCAAACTGGATAGCCAATGAGTTTTGGATGATGAAAATGGCAAATTGTTTGAATAAACAGGTTTGTGTCACTGGTGATGCAAAGAATGCTCCTCAGCTGGTATTTGAGATAGATGCAAATTTTCTCCTTATAGTTCCTGTAATCAAAACAGTAATCAGCTAGGACTGCTGTTCAGTCAGCATGAAAATAGCAGAAAGGAAATGTGGATCTTCAGCAGGTCACTATTAGTCTTTTTCAGACCCAGGTGCTCCATACTAGACTGGAGTCCCCCATGCCTCTCAGCAGCGTGGACTTATTTTCTTGAGTGACTCAGAACATGCAGACATTCCTGTTCATGCCTTACAAAGATCAGCCAAGTCCTTGAAAGGTCTGAGTTTGCAGATGGTGAAATATGCAACACATTCAAAATTTTCTTTTCCAGCACTTGCACAGCTTGCCCAGACACAAGGTGACTTCAGCTCAAATCTGATCTGTGACAGCTGTGCCTTCCCCAGCACGTTTCAGTTCATGTCAAACCATCTCATAGCTTGGGTAAAGGAGTTAACTAATTTCCTTGTTTTAACTACTTCCATGACCTTTCTCAGTTATTTACTTTCAACCATTTAAAAGAAAAATGGACACTTCTCAATCATTTCTCAAGTCTTTGAGAGTTATTAAGTTGACTAATCACTATAGATCCATTAAAGGACTTAGACATTTAATTCCTACTTTAAATACCTAAATCCAATCTGTAGATCCTCAAAATATCACACTTATCTGTCACTTCACCATGGTTCCATCTGTAGTCTGAAAGCACTTCTGTTTCCATAGAGTCTTCTAAATATTTGATGATCAACCAGGAACCGAAGCTTCAGCAAGATTAACAAATGAAAACTTTACTTCCTGGAGCAACTCTCAGAGCAGTATTTACATACATACAACCCAAAGGAGAAGCAACAATGGAAGAACACTTTTATTCATTATCACAGTCGTCACAGATTTACCTGGAAGGGAGAAAATCAAGGCTAATATCTTTTTCTACACAAGAACTGCTCAGACCACAGCTCTGAAGAGAATTCCCTAACTCCAGGCTACAGAAAGTTTCTCAGTTTTCCAGCTGCTGCAATCTGTACTGTTCAAAACTCACAGGAACAGAGGATCAGCCACACCTCTCCTCTACTAAAAACTTCTCTAGCCATTAACTGATTCAGAACTCCCCATGTGAGAGAGCTCTTTTGCACTAGGCACATTCATAGACCACAAAATCTTGCCTGAAGGTATTCTCTACATAAATTGACCAGATAGACAAAAAGCTGGGAGTGTTGTTATGCTATCTTTGTTTTACAGATGAGACACCAAGGTACAAAAAGAAGAAATGTCTTGTTTGCTTATGCCCACAGGAGCAACAGAAGCTGATCCAAGGTCTCGGAAGTCCCATATCACCCCCTTAAAGACTATGAAAGTAACAATATACGAGATGCGCATTTGTGGATTAATATTTCTGGGTGAGGTCAGATCCCTGAGGCAGCCTGAAAACAGCAGCTGCTGCGAATATGTAGAACATACCTTCTCTTGGTCAGATGGTGTGTGTGTTGTATAGGAAGCTCTAACATTCCTTCAGCCCTCATTATCACAACATTCACATTGCATACAATTCAAACAGTTGTGAATAAGTTTATAAGACACAGAAACATCTCATTTTTTCTTTATTTGGATAGTATATGCAGGAAAAAAGTCAGGCTATCTTTACATCTGACAGTTTGGACTAACACTTGTAAAATACATGTAGCTACATCTGTTTGCACTGCTATTTTTACCGGTGAAAAAGTCATATTTTTCCTCAAAAAAAGTTATATGTTTTAGTTTTGAATATTAGATGTGGAGCAAATAACTTTTTGAACTTGGTTTCCAACATACTTACCTTGAAACTCAGAAGAGGTCACACACACACACACACCCCACACATGCCATTTCTGTGGTTAACACTGTTCCAAATATCTCTACCTCCTTCCTTGTAGCAGCACAGGGGGACTGGGAGTGGGGGTTGTGGTAGTTTCATCACACATTGTCTCTGGTGTTCTTTCCTCCTCAGGGGAGGACTCCTCACAGTCTTCCCCTGCTCCAGCATGGTGTCCTCCCAGTCCTCCATAACTATCACACCAGACAGAGAGTAGAGGATACCAGCTCTACCTAGCACTCAGAGCTTGTTGACTGAAAAGAGTTTTCTGGTACAGAAAATCACTGAAAGCAGTTTGACTGGAGATAAGTCACCCCTATCAAGAACAGAAAGCAATGATGGGAACACGTTCTTACAAGTCCTTTTACTTTTAGTACATTTAGTTACAAGTCTTAACCTAGCTGAGTTGTGCCTGTTTAAAAGTGATGTTGTTCTAGGTTATCTTAGCTTATCTTAGGGTTTTCACTTTAACAATGCTAGGAAACATGCAGAAAGACTGTCTGACTCCAGATCCTGTTACAATAGTGAATATAGAAGTATTTCCTTATAGTAAATTTATTACTTATTATAAATTTGTTTATTATTACTAAATTTATTAAATATAGCAGAACTGTCTTGTGTTATATTTATGCTCACATAAATGATACTTGATAAAATACACAAGAAGTTTAAAGTTATTCATAGGATCTCCACAGCTCAAACTAAGACCAACCCCATTTTATTCTTTCACTCACTACACCCCAAATCATGAAAGTCATAGAATCATAGAATAGTTAGGGTTGGAAAGGACCTTAAGATCATCCAGTTCCAACCCCCCTGCCATGGGCA
>JAOEHX010056711.1:0-19290 GCA_025448015.1 Bolborhynchus lineola
AGGTGAGGGAAGAATTATTGCTGTTTCAGTAATACAGTATGATAGCTAAACCAAATCAAACAAGATCACAACAGTCAGTATTTTCACACTGTGGGATGATGGTTCATGTTTTGCCTAAGGATGAATTTGCCTGGGGATTAAGGGGAAAGAGGGAGTCCTAATGAAGGGAGTCAAAGTTACACCTGGGATATCAGCTGCATATTGAAACTTGGAGATCGAGACTGCTTGGTTAGGGGAGCTCCTGGGGGAAGGAGATCTTTACCTTCCCCAGCTTGGCCTAGTCGGTCCTCCTGTAGGCTGATAGTTGAAAACCGATTGGTGTTGCCAGCTGCTAGATTGGTAACACCCTCCGTACCAGCTCCAACACTGGAGCCTGCTTGACTGCCATTCACATAGTCAAATGATTTACTGGAAGAAGCACTGGCGGTCCTGATCAGGCTCAAACTGTTAGCTTTTGGCACCACCTGCCCAGCAGGCAGGCTGAGGTGTTTCTTCGTAGGTGTCATCTCAATTATATCTGCACCAAGGTCAGCGGACTGGTGCATGTACTGCTTCCAAGCTACTGGATCTCGAGGGCTCTCATTGGATTTTGCTGCAGAAGAGGTTTCTTTATCCTTAGCAGAATGGCCACCTGCTGTTTTCCTTAAGCTGCCCTTCTGGGATACAGTTGATAGAGGTTTGGTCCCAACTGGCTGGCTGCTGAGTGAAGCTCCTGATGAAAATCCCTCATCAGCATCATTAAGGTTCACGGATTCCTCTCTTCCATTTACACCTTCAGTATCTGTTAAGAAAAAAAGAACAACCAAAAAATCCCAAAACAATCAGAACAAAGAGTAAGCATTGAAGTTACATGAAGACAAAGATGCACACGTAATGTCCAAACAAACCTCATTTGCTAATCCACTTGGTTTTCGCTTAAGAATTTATTTGCAGCCAATAATTTTCCTGTCATGTTTAGCACAAAATAACAGAATCTACCAGTAAGTAGTCCCTGAGCTTGGTTTGCCTTTCCTCCACATCACTTTTAGCAGTCAGAGCACCTCCTGAACTTTGTCTATAAATAAGAATTAGGCCCCATTTGGCTAATGTGTTTCAGTTCTGTTTGCAGGGGCTGGTGCCTATTCCCATCCTGCATGTGTTTACAAGAAAAAAATATAATTAGGTTCCTTCCTAGGCCAGCAACTACATTCACAAGGCTTCTGTTGTCTGTAGCTGGCATATTAAATAATGTGACTACACTTTCCGTTGGCGATTAACCTAATTCCTAGTTCTCCCTCCTCCACAGCTCAATCCTCCCTGCATTTCCAGCAATCCTAGCACAATGCTTCTCCCATATTTGCTTTTGTCTCAGCATCTGGATTTTCCAGAAGGGAAAAACTACCTCAGCATCCAACCACTGTATTAAGAGAAATTTAATTTCTGACACATTTCATGTTGTAGAAGAGGCACTATGGTTTTGACTGATATCTCAAAGGAAAAAAAAGGCCTGACAAACTTCTTTCTTTAATCCTTGTTTTCAGGCCTATAATATTATTAGGGCAATTTATCTTTTTTTTTTTTTTTTTTAATCTTATTCCAATCCTTCTTCTAAGCTCCAATAAGCTCCAAGGACTCACAGAGTTATTGTTTCAGTAGAAAACTGAACAGCATTCAAGCTTCACAACAGGAAATGGAGTTTGAGGGTTTGCTCCACGTTATCTCGTCTTAGTGAATAAACCCCATAAAATTTAACCGTTTTAGTAAAACAGGAGACATTCAGGCTACAAGAATTTTGCTTTTCTTTATGAAAAGCTACAGAGCTTGATTACGTGCAAGAAATCTGCAAAGCCTATGGATCTGTCCCAGCTAAAGCTGCTGTACTGCTCTACTGGCAGTTTGTTCATCTCAGCTTGCCACCAAGCAAACATGTTTAAATCTCTTGTGGAATGGGGAAAAAGTGGTGGCAAGGACATAAGAGAATCTAACACTTGAGTGGAAGCTCATCCTGTCACACTGATTGTGAGCAGAGCACTGAGAAACATTTTACATTATGGCAAGCAACACGGGCATAAAGCTTTCACTGTTATTGCCGCCTCTACGTAGCCGGAGCACAGCCTGATCTAACTTTACATTCTGTAAATCAAGATAATTCTACAGAAGGTTTTCTTATTCTGTTTTAAACTAACTTACTTCTTTTCAGGAAACAAAAGAAGCTTACAAGATGTTTAACTATCTCCAATCAGGCCACTCTCAGGCCTCTCTCAGAAAAAAAGCAATGTGAGGTTATTATTTAGTTTTTATATAGTTCTGTTAGACTCATTAGCCTCCCTGAAGCAGAAAGGTAGTTCTGCTGACTGCAGTTCCTGTTACTACAGTCTTCCTTCCTTGGTAAAGCCTTAGAAAAGGAAGTTGCTCAGGTTTCAAGGACTACTATTAAAATGAGGGTGTGTCGCTTACTTTAACTTCCTATAACTATATCCAGAATATGTTTACTTCCCCCCTTCCTGCCTGCCCCATTTGATCAAACTAGGCCCTCATCTTCTCATTGAGACATAAGAGTATTTTCTTACATTAGACAGTGATATATTTTATTCATAATCCACCACATCTCCATCCCCCACCCCAACCTTCCCACACAATCAAAAATGCTAATAAGAATATGACAGAATTGGAACATACTGAAAGCAAGAGCACTTTTCCAATAAACCAACATTTATGTTTCCTTTCATGCAAAGCTGGATGAAAGCATGTTTGTTTACAGGCAGCAACAGCAGCAGCTGAAGTCCCCTCTCAAGCCCGAAAGGTTTCTCCAGACAATATGCCTAAGGTTTTATTATTAGAAGAACACTAGTCATCTTCAGAGTTTATGTTAAAACATTGCTAGCAGGATGCTAAACCAGACAATCCTACTCAGGGAAAGTGAAGCAGAATAGTCACACTGAAAAAAGTGGCATTTACCCACAGAATTTGAAAGACAAGACTGAGAGGGGCTGTTGCAAGCTTCTGGATGCTGCAACTACACAAAGGCCCAAGCAGCTCAGCAGTGCTCAAAAATGAAGAAGGTAGAGAAGACAACATGCAAGAGAATTTCTGTCTAGTCAGGTCCACATACCTACAGAAGTTCTCAGTGGGATTGAAGTAATTCAGCAAACACATACTCTTTTCCCAATACATGTTATTTTTCCTCTAAAAACTGCCCTCAATAAAAACATGTCTGAGTCCTTACTTACTCTGTTAGGAGGGGAAAACAGGATGAAGTAATACATTTTTCTCTTCTTCCTCTTCCCCTCTCCCCCCCAGATAGACCAATAAGCCAAAAAAGAAAACAAAAACTAAAAACCTGTTTCCCAAGCACTCTTCTACAGTAAGGTCAGAAGAGAGACAGTGCAACCTGACATAAATCCTACCAATTGCACTACAGTGTGATTCAGGACTCTCACTGTTCCTTATCAGAATAAGTCTGTCCCCAAATAATTCTTTATTGATGCCTGTATATAACCCTGTAGATGTAGACATAGGATTCTCCACTGATCCAAAATAGCGCACATACCCACAGCTGCTACCACCCAGAAGCAGAATACCTTGTAAGACATTACTGTGTCATTCTTGATACCTTCTGCCTTTTTCTATTTATTGGGTCAAAACACTGATCTGAAGAAGGGGTTTATGCAGCTTTTTAAATTAACTTTTACCATTTATCCTTTCCATACCTGAAGGCTAAAAAGTCATGAGAAATTATTAGTCTCTCATTATGTTGATATTAAAATGACATTTATGAGAGGGAATTTGATAACTGAATTTTTCTGTGAAATAAGCATCAGTAAAATAATAGACCACTATATATACACAGACAATTCTATGCTGATAATCAGACCGAACGTCATCCACTAGCCTTCTCCCAGATGCTGTCAATTGGCAGAACACAGTTCTCCCAAGCACGTAATTATACACTGCTAATATTACAGACGGGTATTCAATCCACTTCTACTAAAGTAAAGCATGTGGAATGATTCTTATCCAGCAACATGCCAAATCATATAGATGTCCATCATATAGAAGGACACATCTGTATCAACTTCTTTCCCACTTCCTGTCTCTCCCAGAAGGTTCTCTGCAGCTGAAGACTTCTCCATATCCTTCAGCGCATGCACATGCAAAGTTTAGTAAAATGGAGTAAGACCAAGTGAATTTAGGAGAAGACAGAACTCATTTACTGAGCATGCTCAAATTAGCTATGCACCAAGGAGTGGATTATAAATTTGCACTAAACATTGTTATGCAACTATCTTCTATAGAAACACGATGTCTCAATTGTTTGATAGCAACTCTAAGAGCAAGGATTCTGTGGTAACACTACATTAGATTTCCAAATTCTCCAGATGATTGTTTCCAGAAGAACAAATCTGAAACCTATGTAAGTCATACCTAACTGTGCACATAAATCTCATTTATAACCAACCAATACGCTTAAAGAGGCTGCAAATAACAAAGGAATGTTCAGATGGAAAAGAAGATTTAAGATAGGAGAACACTTGAAAATATGTTTAGTTAAATTTAAAAGAAATTAATTCTTATCTCCAAGGAGAAATCACAATTCAAATTCAACACTAAACCCACATCCTTTATGGAATAAAGGTAAGAAAATTAATAGATAAATTCAAGAAAGATAAATTTCTGCCAGCTACTCTATCTGCTATTCTTGACTGCAGAGCAGACAAATGAAGTCCTATAGCATTTGTGTGGCCAGCATGATTGAGAACAAAAGAAATAATTGTTTCTAAAGTCTTTAGAAATATGACAACCTGTTTTCTTCTTGAAAACACAAATGCTTTTTTGGTACTTGCCTTTAGAGCAACCAGCTCATTCATGTGCATGCATGAATTTTCAGTTAAAGGATGACTGGCAAGTAAAAACATCAGCAGTTGTATATCTGCCTCAGATAGGCTTGACTTTCAACTGGAAAAGGAAGCTTCATTCTTGGAAATTTGAGAATTGCAGATTAACAAGATACTACTGTAACTAAACTGTAGCCAAATCCATTTATACTCCATATTAGTTTTCATCTGGTGCATTTTTTCCTTCTGAGTATTAAACATGCTCAGTAATAGAAAGTTTCCAAGCAATCCCAAAGCTCTTGGTTATTACCCATCTTCTTGTTTTTGCCATGCCAAGCAGTCTTTCACCACACAAATGCAAGCCCCAGGCCAGCCCATGTGATAACAAAAGATAGTACCTGACCTGATGTTAGGTATATAGGGGAAGCGTGTATTGCAAAGAGAAGCTAATACACCCTGGGATAGCGGAAACACACACTAGAATGGAAAGAAGTTCTGCTTGGGGATAGGGAGCCAGGATCCTCCTCCAGCAACTGCCTCACTGACTTCTGCCTCCTCATCTCTGTCCTACCCTCTGTTGTGGCTGTTGCCAAGGTGGGCTCCGGGAAGCCATGCTCAGGGGTCCTGCGCATCAGCACGTCCCCCTCTTGCTCACGTTTGATCCCTACGTCTGTGGAGCCGTGTTGGATCGGTGAGCCAGGTATGCTTGAGTCAGCCTCGTTTGAGAAGTCAAAGCCATCTGGGATTCAACATATAACATTTTAGTGCTTTTCTATTCCTTTCTTGGTGTTCCAACCCAGGCAGGGAAAATAGAAGATTTATGTGGACAAGGAACAAACAAAACACTACCCATGCTTAGTCAGAAGTTGTAAGAACATCCACAGAAAGGGACAGGTGGGCTAAACTGTAGACCAGAGACTAGCAAATGAATATAATGGCAACTACAGCGAAGACAAACATGATCCAGAGTTCTGAAAACAGAAGACAGCTACTTGTTGTCCTGGACATTGTGACTCAGCTGAAGACCTCAGGTCATCAAATCCTTCTGCATATGATACAGGGGAAAAGCAAAAAAAACACCCCAACAAACAAAAAGCAAACCAAACAAAAAACCAGAGTACCATAGGAAAACACAATCTTTATATGCAGACTTTTTTTACCCTCAGTTTACGCGTAGGTTATTCTACCTTTTACCTTCAGCCATTTATACAGCTTTTTTTAATCAATGTTTTATAGATGCAACAACAAAGCCTTATGACAAAATGATTTCAAAGCAAGCTTTTTGCTACACCTACACTGACGACGGCATCGCATCAAGGTAAATATTACTATGTATTTATTATTTACCCTTATACAGTCAGGCATGCTTCATATGATGAAGTACTCACTGAGGAAAAATAAGGACTTATTCTAAGCTATCCACAGCTATTTTATGACATGGCCTCTCTCTAAATTGGGCCACATAATGGTAGGCTTGTGATGTTCAGCTTTTCCCTCTTCCACTGCCTTCAGCAGCTTTAGGTAGCTGGAACCTTACCAAGGTCTGGATAATGCCACTCTTTCCCTGAAGTATTTATGATGGGAAGCATTTGAGTTTTAGTGTGGATTAAGGAAAGAACTCAAATTCTAAGCCAAACTCTACACCCTACAATTTCATGCTGTGTTACATGGAGGAAAAAAAGAAGCTTTATTGAACATTTTCCAGCTTATCCATTTTCTCACCTACCTCACGGGTTATCACCAAATCAATAAACAAAACGAACACCCCAGATGTTCACATTCATGCAGTGCTCTGAAGATGTAAAATACTATACATTGTTATGGAGTATCACTTTTCAAAAACAAACAAAAAACCCCAACCAGCTGTTCTGCAAACATTCAAAGAAGCCAGATTACAGTGATGATGATGGATACAGTGTGCTATAGTATTTGCTCTTGGCAGAGAGACCTCACCTTCTCTTCTCCAGCGATGACGACGGATAGAAGCTGTTGTAATAGCAGTCCGAGAAATCCTTGGCACTGTTGGAGTAACTTCTACTTTCAGTACCTTCTGGCCTTCCTGCGATGCATCAGGAGCATCGAAGGGCAATGAGTTCTTCATGGCATTTGCAACCTAAGATAAAAGTAAAATGCAGTACTACTACTGTTCTTGATTGCACTACTGGCAACATTAGATTTCTTGTTGGACACTAAAAGGGAAACAACCAAGAACTGTTAATTTTGTCAGATCTCCTCAGATGAATGGTCTCATCCCCAAGATTCAATCACAATGGATAATTACGTTGAAAAGTTCATCACAAACCTATCCCCAAAATAGCTGCATTTTCTTTGAGGCGATTTGTTTCATTCCACATTTGCCAACTGTATTGACAGAAGTAACAACCTACCTAGGAGGGTCTTCACCCAAAAGAGACTGCAAAGTGACAAAGAAAATAACATTTGCTTTACAACAGGAATGTCATAGAACTAAGTCACAGGCCAAGTCAATGCAAACAACATATGACCTTGTGCACGGTGTGGGGACAGGGCCATTTTCCATTCCCCTTACCCCATATTCTCCCCTGCCCCAAAAAAAACCTAACCAGGGGGATTAGACTGCAGGTATTGCAAAATTCAAATAAACAAATAAATAAGTAGATTTCAACTTAATCAATAAGCATCAAATAATTACAATGCATTCAGCTCTATAAGACCAAATTTTTATTTAGTGGGCTATTATAACGTCAGTTTTGTTTTGCAGCTTTGAGGAGGACAAATGCCCTCTTTTGGCTCTCATGTTTTAACAACTACTTTAAGTTTTCCAGAAAATGCTATTGTGGGATTAAAATTTTACTCTAAGAAAATGAAAAAGCAACTTTAAATTTCCTAGTTTACAAGTAAATTGTTCAGTGAACTTATGTACCAGCTCTTGGACAGGAAGCTGAGTCTCTATGGCATGTGCAGTATCCAACAATAATGAAGTTGCTGCACACAAAGTAGGATTCAGAACTTAACAGAAAGTGAAACTACCTTTGTTTTTCCAAAATCTGACTTTATACATCCAAGCAGCAATAAAAGTATTAGACGCTTTTAAAACTTAACACCACATTAACATCATTCATATATCTGCTCTGTTTCACAGACATCTGACTTCCTACATGTTCTTCACTCCCCCTCTAATGAAGACAGTATATAAAATAAGAGTGTCTGAGACATCTAGACTAAAAATAAAACTACTACGGGAAATTTAACTTGCTAACCTCTATAAAATCCTATCTAGCAACAGCTCCCACTGTAATTTGGGCAGGCTATTCTCTCCATTACAGCTTACATGTATTATGAAAAGCAACTTTATGTTGCCTGCTATTTTCTTGTGTATCACCAAAGAAAAGAATTGATTTTGCAACTTGAAAAAACAGAGCTCACTAAATGGCAAGAGAAACACATTTATTTAAATACATGTGGTCTACATGTCATAAATCCATGTAGTCTACTTGTTAGCTCAAGGCATGTAGAACGTATTTTAAGACGCAGATAAAACTGTAACTTTGACTGTTCTGTTGATGCAAAGAAGATACAATCTCCTTTAGAAAGTGCATCTTTGCAAAATACTCCATTTTTCTGACAATGCATACATACATTTTTAGAATCATAGAATAGTTAGGGTTGGAAAGGACTTTAAGATAATCTAGTTCCAACCTCCCTGCTATGGGCATTTTCTTCCTTTTAGACTATGTTCTTTTTCTTAGAACATACATTTTTTTGATTGTTTAAAAATTTATGAGTAGCTGATGAAGTATTATCCACTGTTTAGCATGTTTTTACAACTAGGTATTTCCTAGTTTTCTGCTGTAAGCAACATTCGCATGTGTTTCCCTCAACCTGGTAACAGAATTAATGCACTTTTAAATATCACCAATGTTGTGTTGATATTCTGAGGCTGCCGAGGCCTTGCAAATGTTAAGGACACCCAACAAATTCCTTGAACTCCCAAAGCCTACATATACCAAATCTGCTCAACTAATTAGGTCATTTTTCATCAGCATTCACAAGAAACACAAACTGAGAAACTTAATAAACCACTAGAATAGACCCTACTGGCAGTAATTTGTCTTGTGAAGATCTCTCATAATGTTTGATAAAAAGACTGTACCAACACATATGGTATGCATGCCATAAATTAAAGATGTTTATTCACATTATAATAATGTAAAAGTGGCTTTCCTACAAGTTGTAACAGGCAAACCACCTACCAAGGCAAACCATACCATCAGGCAAACCACACCATTTTCTCATCACCATGAGAAGAAATTAAACTGTTTCAAACAGCAAAACCACACATTGCATGATATTAACTAAATAACTTCCTGTGAGCTGGAATGGCCACCACATAGCTGATTTTTGATCTCCAGATGCTGCTGTGATGCTGTAACTACCCATTAAACATCTCCACTGCCTTCCTGTTTGACTTCTAACCAGCACAGAAGATTATCACCATCACCACAGAAATGCTCTTCATCATTCAGCCTTCCACTTGTCCAGCACTAATTTGCTCTTTGCTAGCCAATTTTCTCAGCCTTAACATTTGTTTGTGAACTGCTCTTCTATTCACACACAGGCCCTTTTCCATGCCATCCTCCTGAACTGGTACAAACTGCATTCACCCTACCCTAAACCACGTTAAAGACTTCAGAAACTCATTTCTGCTGTACTGAACTGCATCAGATCAGCAGTATACACCAATTTGCTTCCCCACCTTCTACTCACTAGAGCTACACCCTCTTTCCAATAGGTACCCTTCTCAATATATAGAATTAAAATCTACAAGTTAATAGCAAAATGTTTCTGCAACAAGATCAGTAAAATGACAGTACTTCTGCTTGCTGAACCTTTTACAAATTGTACTTCTGGGGACTGAGAAGAACCACACAGAGATAAAAATTAACACAACAGTAGAACAATCTAAACCGGTTTGAATGAGTCATGGCTCTTCTCTGACAGAAAAAAACAAAACTGTGATCCTTCAGGATGTGATAACAACTTGCTCACTATGTCTAATCCAGCACTGAAAGGCAGGAAAACAAACACACGCCACAGTTCAGACTTGGCAAGCCAAGTCTGCAAGTACTAATGACAAAACAGGGCTGGTTTCAGGCCAGACATCCACTCTTGCCTATCAGAAAGGAACTCTAATGAAGATCACATCCAACAAAAGCGGTAAGTACCTCAGTAAAATACACTAGATAAAGGCTCTGTTGCAACAGGGACTTGCTGATCCATGCTTCATGTGTACCAGGCTAAGAAAGCCTGTGCATCTCTGCACTGAAGATGGAGATTTTCATCTGAAACAAGTGCAGAAATTTTGCTTTCAGAGGAGGAAAAGACAAAACTGGAATTGAGCTAGTCCTCAGGTCCAAGCGAGCTTGGTAGTACTACTGAGTCTTGCTGATTAGGATGCAGAATGAAACCAATAACCAGTGATGATTAACAGTGACACTTTTGCCAGAAGAAGCCTTTCCTTTGCAATACTTCCTGCCCTTTCTAGTGCACCTCCGGTTAACAGTGAAAGATGACCACTCCTACATTACATCTTTTTAACTCCATTACAGATATTTGGTAGCTTGCTAATGCTATTTCAGCACCTGGTTTTGTTTTGTTTTTTTTTTTAATTCCACAAACCTAAAACTATTTAAATAAAGCGTATAGGTACAGTATATTGTCAAAAATCTTTCTCCAAGAGACATACCCAAACACAGAGGCTGTGATGTTTCTCACTGTGATAATGACTAATGGTATTCCCATTTTTTATATAATTATACAAATAGCTTCAGTATAGATACCTAAAAATAATCCTAACATAGGGATTTGCCTGAATATTAAACAGACTTCACAGAATTTGCTGCTGTTAGGAAATTCTAGGCAGAGGCTGAACTGGAAACTTATCTGGGAAGCTGTACAGTTAATGTTTTATTTGATGCCCATAGTTCTATGTTTAACATACAGAATTTAATAATGCTGCTAATTTTACACATCTCCTGGAGAATGCAGCGAGATGAAAGGACTCCAACCTTTGGAAAAGTCAAATCCCCTGAATATATAGCATGAGGCCAAGGACACAGGTCACTTTTTTATAAAACTGACAATTTCTTAAAACTGCTTTTGAAAAATTGCAATAAACAAGATGGGAAGCAAGGCAATGATCAGAGTATTAAGAAGAAAAACCCACAGATGTGCCTGCACACAGATGCATGAAAAACCTGGTAACTGGGGAAGGGGAAAAAACTGATGTCATGACATCACCAAAACCAGGTAATGGGAGAGAAGCAAAAACTTAAAGAACTTCCAGAAGATTCTTACATTTAGAAGTAATCTCTAAAGAAAAACTGCTTAGAAATGAACAATGAGGTCTGTAAATTGTCATATCATCAAGTTCCGGATCCTCCTACACACCTTTTAAATGTAGTAGTTCGATTGGGTGGCCCAATACAGCAGGTTCACTATTTAATTTAAAACTTTCAGTCTGACAGAGTTGATGAGTCATTTCCAAAAGGAACCAACTATTGTAATAATTCAATGGATACCACCCATTTAAAATGCAGCAGTGTCAGAAAGCCTGTAGATGTATTTTACAGCCAATATTAATTCATCAAGAGAATCATTTTATGCAATTTACTGCAGAAGAGAGGTAGCTCAGATGGCCACATTAAAAGACTTTTCCCAATCCACTCCTTTCTTAGTTATGTAAAAGCAGTAAAATTTTACTGCTGCTATTTCAGAGGAGCACTAAAGGCTTCTAGCCACAATTCTGATGCACCAATGGATACAATACTCTAATTTACTTTATTCTGCTTAACTTTCTTATTTTGATCTTTATTTCTACACCCGGCAAAAAATGAAATCTCTCAATTTCTCCTGTACCTTTCAAATAATTTTCATCCTTCCCAATCACATTCACCTGCATCCATCCCAGTTTCACCTCTTTTCCCATTTCATTTCTTTTTATGATGAGAATAGCAAGTGTAGTGGAAACTGACAAAACCCCAAATCAATCAGATGAGAGAAACTCCATTCTATTTCTGCTCCTCCAAAGAAGGTAAAGATTAAGACCTATTCTGCTTTTGCCTTTTTTACTGTATTACTAGTTAACCCACACAGCATATTCTCAGCCCCCAGTGAAGGTCCAGAAGCAAAGCAAACACCCTTTTTGTAACCGATGTCCTATGACATACAATCATTTGGTTAAGCTTCTTTGAATTTCTCACTGGTAGCTTATGCCAAAACAACAAACATTTTGATCCCACTGTAATATATTAGAAAATCCTAGCTTTCAGCATCAGTGAGTCCTAGGAGATCCCAACACCCTAGCTTATTATTCAAGCATAAATAGCTACACTGAAAACACCAGCTGTTAACAACCACTTGTATTTGGGACTGCAGTAAATGGCCACAAATGCTTTCATTACCAATCCACTTCAGAAACACATCCATACTCCTCTTTATCAAGGCCACAAATTGAAATGCATTGTTTCTTACCAGCAGAGGCTGTGAGTAGAGTTCAAGCTGTGCTCTGTAGATTATGTCCTCCAATACCTCCTGGCCAAGATCCCACTGACCATTATATCTAAAAAGTAAAGAAAGCTATTTGTCTTATGAACTCAAACTTGTCCTTTTTCTGCCAAAACACAGCACTTCAATTATTTGCTTATGCAGAAAGTTCATCAACTGTATGTATACCCCAACCCATGTGCTTCTTTTAAAAGGACAGACAAAACTTTCTTTATTAATCTTGTTGGTGTAACAAAAAAGCTTTTCCCCGTCACCTCCAAGCAAGACCAAGCTGATGTCATAATAAGGACAAACTTAAAGAATAATAATTGAAAAAAGGGGTCAAGATGTGAAGGTTAACGCTACTTAGCAGAACTGAACTTCCACCAGAGATGGATTTTACTACCTTAGAAACTACTGATATTCAAGAGGTCTGCACTTCATCAGGTTATCTTGGCATCCAAGCTCATTACACTTGTGAACACAAGGCTTCTGCTGGTAATAGAAACTTGTGAAAGGATGAAGCCAGAAGCCTAACTTTCTTCAGCACCTACTGCTGGCCTGCATCACTTAATTCAGGGCTGACAGATGTGTTCAAATTATCAGCTGACTGAGTAAGCAAGTAATGAGAAATATGCTAATTGAGTTATAAATTTGCACTGTGAGTTTAATGATTTTTTTCTTTGCAATCATAAACCAAATAACTTTTAACTTTTAATTCATATGAAACCAGACATTTCCCTTTATACAAAACCCCATCCACTTACATGGCATAATAAACACCTGTGAGCAGCTGCACCATGAAGTCAGGGTCTAACACCACTCTACTACAGTGTTCTTTCCAGCGTTTCTCATGCTGCCGTGGAAATCCACTCACACACAGCCTGAAAAAACACACCATTGTAACAAAACGTTAACTCCACAAAGACTACAAATGTTCACATCATAGAGATTGTACTTAATTTTTCAAAGTTCGTTTTTCAAAACATAGGTACACAACATAGAACATTCTTATGTTGTTCTCCCAACAATTAAAGCAGTTTTGAAGTGTGTTGAGATGCAGTTTGCTGGTAATTCAGTGTTACTCCCATATAGCCACTAACTCCATCTGTTTCCTTCAAATCATACCAGCTTCTAAGGAATGAGGGTGGAAAGATGCCAGCCACCAACGATACAAATTCAGTAACCAAAACCAGCTTTCTTTAAAGGAAACATTTCAGTCATACAGAAGAGAAATATGTCATCTCCCATTTAATGTGTGATGCCAATATGCAATCACCTTTCACCTAAAGGTGGATAACACCGATACTGTACTCTTGATACTGTATTCTTGAGAACTGCCCTCAACTTCCTTCTAAAAAACTATTTCTGACTCTGGAAAAGAGGCCTGCCTTCCCATATACTGCACAGCACTGAGTCTCTAAAAAACAGAATAATTTATTCATAACTTTGATATCTGAATCTTCATCATGGAAGCAACGCATGCCAACTAATACATAATAACTGCTGCACTGCTTCAAAAACAACAACAAAGAAATCCCAAGCCTATAAAACATTGTCTCTCTTCTCTACTCAAGGAGGGCACCTAATTTCAGATGCAGGAAAATTCAACATATTTGGCAAATTTTGCATAGCCTCAACTCAGAATAATGAAAGTATACAAAAAAATTCACCTATTCCCATCGGAAAACACAGGAAAGAAAACAGACTATAATATTAACTGGATATGCGTGTTACTACAGAATGTACCCTGTTAGAAACCAGTCTGATCCTTCTGGATAAAAAACCCAGCTGCATGTAATGTTTTTCTTTCATGGCAGTACTGGGCTGAATCAGACTAAATCAAAAAACATTTCAAGAGGTTCTTTTGCTTGGGGGTAGCAGGAGAGAGAATTTATCTAATTTTAGTAAAAAATGCTGGTAAAAACAGGCACATGAGAATATCAGATATAACAGCTTTTTTCAGAACAAAAAGCAGGGATCATTGCCAACCAGATGCTTCTAAGACTATTCAAGTAGAAGGTTATATAAAGGGCATGTATGAGAGTTTGAGAAATCACTAGGAAGTGGAATATTGTTATCAGGGAAAAAGAAAAAAAGTAAAACCATCACACACAAATCCCCAAATAAAGCCCTAAAACCCAGAACACTGTACAGGCATTCTGCACAAACCCTCCTCAGAAGCAGGAGGCTAGTATTTTGGAAACAAGAGAAGAAACTGGTGGTATTGCTCACAGTGTTTTTAAGCTGATCATACTGAAAAATGGTTGAAAGCTATGTAAAGCCAAAAAATGAAAATTAGCCTGAGTTGCTTTAAATAATTTCCCCCAAAACTGACTTTTTTTCCTTTACAAATAACAAAGTTACCTAACTAGAATGAAAGCCCATGCAGCAGTAAGATGCTCCATAAGTTTTACATGTATGCAAATACAAGCACAGCTTCAAATTTATCATTAAGTTGCAAGACTGACCATGAGTTAAATATTTTACATTATTAAACGCAACAAAAATTAATTCTTTTTTTGCGGAATATTTAGAAGTCTGGGTGCATCCTGCAAACAACTATTTCAAAGGCAAGTGTCTCACCTGGAACCCATCCTACAGAGTGACTGGTAAGAAGAGGCAGGCATATAGACAATAGCAGAATTGTAGCACAGCATAAGAAAGCTCAGCACCTCAAACCTGAGAAGAGACAAGAGCAAAACCTTGCATGGTTTAAATTTTTAATACTTCATCAGAATTTAACACAAAAATTGTACAACTTAAGTCTCAAAAAACACCCTACAGGAAAAAGTGTCAGCAGTAAACACACAGACCTTGAAATCCTCTTTCACTGTAATTCACTAACTTGAAACAGGCTATAAAGCATTCAGTATTAAACTCTTGCAAATTACTATTACTGAAAGCCATTAGCATACACAGGAGCTATGGAGGAGATGGCATATAGCATAATATTTGGACAAAGTTAGAGTTGAACAAGTCTGCAATGCATTCAAAATTATTAGTTTTGCCACAGCTGGCTTTAGACAAAGGTAAAGCTGGCAGTCATACGACAGCAGGGCAGTTCCTCTCATCCCTAGTTCTGTCTATCCACACGGCTCCATTCACCTTTTCCTGCGGAAAAAGCAGTCACAGCCTCAGAGCCAAAGTTGAATTTTGTCATACTTCCAGGAAAATCTGAGTTTGCAGACATAAAGCAAAGATATTCCTGGCAGACACAAATAACAGGGAAGCTACTCTCCTCTAAATTAACTAGCAGAAAAGCATAGAAAGTTGGAATAAACAATAAAAATGCTACACCTCAAGATTACTGTTCCCTAGATTTACTTCCAAGCATTTAACACTGAGAAAAGGACTGAGCAGATAATATATTTGGTCTTCATGTTTAAGGAATTGTTGTCTGCCTGGTGAGGGACCTCTAATGTCAGAACACACCCACCTACCGGTTCTGTGCTGTGAAGGTTTCTCTTTGAGGATGAAGATCACTGTAAACTACCCTGATGAGATCATGCTGACATAGAGCTCCTTCAGTTAAAGCCATGGATCCAATAGTAGAGGGCTAGTAGTAGGTGAAGAGAGAAGGGCAGGAGAGGGGAGAAATCAAGTCGTAATTAAAAGGTCCCCAAAAGTATTAAAACTTCTAAACACCAGAGCCAAAAGACTCATTTGTCTTGTGACCTTAAAAAATTAAGATTATTCCAGAATACAGTATATATAAAAATATTACCTGATTTCATTATTAAAAACAGCTTCCATGCTTATAGCAATAGAACACGTGAGAGTGATTTTCAACTTTGATTCTCACATATCCAGTGACAGTAAATTTGTCATAATAGCATAAACCTCTTGTACAGCAACAGTAAAGAAAGAAAAAACATGACTCCAAGTTCAAACTTGTATTAAGGAGTTAGAAGGAAGCCTACTTTTATACTAACACATAAGAGGAAAAAAAACAGTTGCAACTAAACACAACTAAAATCTGTTCAAAATGGGTACTGTCAGAGATTCTTCAACATTTACATTCATTTTCTTCTACTAATGCTACTGAATTAGATTACATTAATTGCAAGCTACTGACATTTAAAACTTACTCCAACAAGATGCATCTAGAACAGCCTGTTGCATCAAATGGATCCAGTTTTCATTCCTCTAATAGATCCAATTCTAATCTACTACAGCAGCTCTCTTACCTCATGATATATTGAGGGTTTAGATAATGAAGGGATGGTGAAAGATAAAACTTTGTTGTTTCCATCTTTGTCAGCAATTTCCTGCATTAGAAAACAAAACCAAAAGTCAAACAGAAGTAAGAAAATAGGGCTTGGAATAATTTTCAACTCTTAGAAGGCAATTAACAAGTAAGACAGGTGTACTGATCTACTAAGACTCTTAATACACACCCCAAAGGTCTATGTATGCTTGCAGAATAAAAGCAAATTTACATATAGCTTTTAAAAGTGAGAAAGATCTCTATCACAGAGGTTTGCAACACCTAGTAAAACCAGCACTGCTCCTCAAACAGCGTGACTTCATGAAAACCATAAAAGGATAAAAAGCTTTTCTAGATCACCTTTACATTATATTTATTTATAATAGCATTGGAGAGTAGAGCAAGGATAAACTTTAACCCCAATGGATATAGGCAAATGAGGGCTGATGAATCACTTGCTGACAATGGGAGTACCTCATAATGAATGCGTCATAGACAAAAGGTGAAATCAAGGGGACTGGCAAAGTTTCTTCAGTCATTCTGTCCATAAGAAACACACAGAATGTTTTCTCAAAAGGCTTTCAAAACTGGTCAGATTTTCTAGTTGCCAGGCTACTAGATAAGCAAACCCAGCAGTTTTTAAAGCAAACATGCTAAGAGCAATTACGTAAGACTATACCAAAAAGGAGTCTAAAATCCTGCCTTTTAACTTTATATAGATAATTGCCAAACAATGAGCTGTAGTCATTCCAGTTTATGTGAAAACTTAGTCCAAGGTAGCACAGCACTTGTAGCTGGCTTTAAGGATCATAATGGGAGGACAGTTGATAGCATTTAGCAGAATCCAAAAGATTTATCCCTGTCTTCCACTTCCTAAGTATTACAAAAATAACTTCCCTCTTTCAGTCTCAGTGTACGTGCAGAAAAATATCAAAAACTTCAGGACAAAAAAATAAATATCAAAACAGTGGGAGCCATTGTTGAAGTCTTTTTCTTCCTGGATCTCAAGAGAATTAAGAAATTACTGTCTTTCAAAAAAGATGAATCACCAACAGGACTTTTATAGGAACTGCAAAAGGACCTTTGAGAAAAGGGCTGACAAAGATAAACGTGCTACGTCAACCCAGCAAACAGTACTAAAAAATCAGCAAGCAGTTTCCAGTATTTTTTCTATCTGAATAAATCTAAGTTAACTGGATCCTTCAGTTAGAGCTGATCTACAGACACATAAAACAAACTGTTAAGAACCACAGTTCGACTGCTCTGTGTCTCACGGTATGTAGAAATATCAAACACAGTTTAAAGGAGGGGTTTACTAGGAGTGCCCTAGGGAGTAAACCCTTCCTAGTAGAGGGAAGAGCGATGTTTCAGTATAATATGTTTTTAAGTCCTGTAAGACAGGAATTCCCATTAGAGAATACCTATTTTGGCAGCATTCCTGAATTTATCTAACAGCCTCATAACATTATAACAAGAAACATTTCCAGGCTAAGGTAAGGATATAAGAAAGTACTTTACATTTAACAGCCAAATGTTATCATTTAGTTACATTTACTTATTCTTGAAATAACTTACTTGTTCCACTGAAGACAACTATCTACCTCAAACATACACACGCATGTATCTAAGCGCTAGCATGCAGACTAGTTTCAGCTTCAAATTATGCTTAGAAAAACATATTCAGAGTAAGAGGGGGGGATGGAGGGAAGTGGCACATGAAGATTGACCAGGCATATTTGCCTGATGATCATCTCCACAAAAAGCTGTATTTTGCCACATTAAGGAGGGCCACTTAATTTCCTTACAAACAGAAGTGTAAGACAGACCAATAAAGCCCATGAGATGATCCTTTTTAGTTAAAATGTCTGTCCCCAAAGGATTACCATAAAAAATAATAGAAAAACCCTTTGCAAACATGTTCTTACTAAACCTTCATTACATTGTACTTTTCTCCAGATTAAACATGCTTTCACGTAAGTTTATGATTTCAAATATATCATTTCAATTATTTACTTTATTCCTAGTGGTCAGTGATGCAAAACCTCATATCAGAGTTTGCCTCATGCATTCCCATTCATCTCACTTACCAAGTTGTAAATGCCAAGCAGCAGTGCTTCAATGCAACCATTACTCTGCCTATCCCTGCTGGCAGTAAGACGCAGATACACCCAGATCAATTCTGGCAAAAACTGCAGTGTGAATCTCTTGAGCCGAACTTCAGAACTACGATACAGTTCAAACAGCTGGTGGCAAACAGGCTCTAGGAGCTGTGGAAAGGCAAAAAGGCTAATGACTTTACTGTTAGGCTTCTCTAACAGGGGAGAATGAAAGAGCAAATACAGGGGCTATATCATACAGCTACTGCAGCCAGTAAAAAAGATGCTCCTTGATCAGAAGTGAATGAACCAAAATGGTATTTGCATTCCTTTAAAGAAAATCTGTAAGGACAGACCCAACGGGCACGGTACTAGGAAATATGGTCTTACTACAAACACTACAGTCTTCTGCTTTGAGAACATTATTCCTCAGTATGAGACTTATTTTGCATACATGTACTAATTTTAGACATGTGACAGTCACGAGGCTTGACTACGTGCACCACAAAACTTTCATGGTGCTGTTGTAATGTTTCTAAAAGTACAACGGTTAAAGATTAGCTGGTTTCAGTACAAGAATCAAATAAGGCCCTCATCAAGTCAGTATGATACAAGCGCAAGAAAATCCCTGCTATTGTAAGAGTTT
>JAOEHX010056713.1:0-11619 GCA_025448015.1 Bolborhynchus lineola
GAAAGGAAAGGAAAGGAAAGGAAAGGAAAGGAAAGGAAAGGAAAGGAAAGGAAAGGAAAGGAAAGGAAAGGAAAGGGTATTTCTTGTGATTACAGAATGACTTTTAAGTAAGAGGAAGTTCATGGTTCGAAGAGATTGAATTTAAAGTATTCAGAATGGTCTCAGTAAGAACAAAAAACTTTTTTTTCTCTGTCTGCTTTTAGTTTTCACCTTGGAAGGAATGGAGAACCTGAATATATGAGTACCATTGGGAAGTAAAGCATTCAAATAACTCAGTATTATGAAACAGTTTGCATTTTTTCCATGTGTTCACTGATTAGATTAAAGTAAATCTTTCTATTATATGAATGGTTCCCCAGCTGATAGCACTGTAAGTTTCAATTTTATTAACAATGTATGTTTATATTGATAAGATCTCCATAGCTCAAACCTGAAGTATTAATAATAACAAGCATTTCAAGTACTGACTACTCTTATCAGCATTTGTAGTAGCAACTTCTGTTTGTCTTATTTTTTAAACTGTGACTACCCACAAAGTTCTTAGTGCAAACTGAGATCCAATATCTGTTTCCCTAGTATGATTAAATAGACTGAGGTGTGCAGAAGCTCAATATGACCTTCAGGTGACATTTTACAAGTATTTTCAGGATGTTTTCTAAACAATTTTCTAGTTGATGTTTATTGGCAACACTTCAGTTCTGTTTTTATTTTTTCTTTTGTGAAAATAAAAGAGAAAGAAATGGAAGTACAGTAAAATTTAAATGAAGCAGCATATTCTTATGTTACCAAGTTTTAAAAAACAAGAACAAAATATTCAGAACCTAACATTTCATATTTTATTAGTCTTTACCTCAGAGAAGCTGCAGAGGAAACCTTCTCTGCTTTAAACTAGAAACATCTTTTTTAGGCTGAACAATGTCAAGATATTTGTGTCCATTTCAAATTACTTCCAGCCCAACTGAAGCGCATCTACACCAATACATGCAGCATGGGCAACAAATAGTCGGAGCTGGAAGCCATTGTGCAGCAGCAAAACTATGACATAGTTGTCATCATGGAAATAGGATGAGTGACTCGTACAACTGGGTTGCTGCTGATGGCTATAAACTCTTCAGAAGGCATAAGTGAGGAAGGAGAGGTGGTGAGGTAGCCCTGTATGTTAGGGAGTGCTTTGGTTGTCTGTAACTTAATGATGGTGATGAGAGGGTTGAGTGATTATGGGTTAGAGTGAAGGGGAAGGCTAACAAAGCAGATATTATGGTAGGAGTCTGTTATAAGAGACCAAATCAGGAGGAAGAAGTTTAAAAAACATTCTATAAGGACCTGTGAGAAGCCCCACAATTGCTAGACCTTGTTCTCATGGAAGACTTCAGCTTACCAGATGACTGCTGAAAATACATCAGAGAGGAAGAAAGACTGTTTCGAGTCCAGAAGGTTCCTGGAGTGTGTGGAAGATATTCTTGACATAGCTGGTGAGTGAGCCAACTAAGAAAGGCACCCTGCTGTACCAGTCTGTGAGCAGAGAGAAGGTCTTGTGGGTGATGTGATGATTAGAGCTCATTTAGGCATAATGATCATGAAGTGATAGTGTTTTTGATTCCCAGAGAAGCAAGGAGAAGGGTTCACAGAACTGCTGCCTTGGACTTCCAGAGGGGAGACTTTGTCTTGTTCAGGGACTGGTTGACAGAGTTCCTTAAAAGCAGCCCTGAAGGGAAAAGGAACCCAGGAAAGCTGGACATTCTTTAAGGAGGAAATCCTGAAGGTACAGGAGCAGACCATCCTTCTGTGCCAAAAGATGAGCTAGCAGGGAAGAAAACTGGCCTGGTTGAACAGATCTTTGGCTGGAACTTGTGGGAAAAAAGAGAGTGTGACTTTTGTAAGAAGGCAACTTAGGAGGACTACAAGGATCTTGTGAAGTTATGCATGAAGAAAGGGGCAAAACCCAACTAGAACTTAAATTGGCTACTGCTGTGAAACAGTAAAAAATGTTTCTATATATACATTGGCAACAAAAGGAGGGCTAAAGAGAACCTCCATCCTTTACTGGATGCAGGGGTAAACATAGTGTCAAAGGCTGAGGAAAAGGTTGAGGAAAAGGCTTAGTGTCTTCTTTGCCTCAGTCTTCAGTGGTAAGACCAATTGTTGTCTGGGTACCCCTTCCCCAAGCAGCAAAAGACAGACAGGGGGGAGAATGAAGCCCCCATAATCCAAGGGAAAATGGTTAGTGACCTACTACACTACTTAAGCAAATAAAAGTCTATGGGACCATGCGGGATCCATCGTGGAGTACTGAGGGAGCTGGCAGAAGTGCTCACCAAGCCACATTCAATTATGTGTCAGCAGTCCTGGCTAATCAGGGAGGTCCCTGTTGACTGGAGGTTAGCGAATGTAATGCCTACAAGAAGGTATGGAAGGAGTATCTGGGGAACTATGGCACTGTCAGTCAACCTCAGTGCCAGGGAAGGTTATGGAAGAGATCAACTTGAGTGCCATTCTGCGGCACATACATGGCAGCCAGGTGATCAGGTCCAGCTAGCATGGGTTTATTAAAGTCAGGTCTTTCTTGACTAACCCAACCTCATTCTATGACAAGATGATCTGCTTAGTTTTGGATGTTATCTATATAGACATTAGCAAAGCCTCTGACATCATTTCCAGCTGCATTCTCTTGGTGAAACTGGCTGCTCATGGCTTAGATGGTTGTACTGTTGGCTGGCTAAAACACTGGCTAGATGGCTGAGCCCAAAGAGTGGTGATGAATGAAGTTGGTGTCAGTCACAAGTGGTGCTTCCCAGGGCTCAGTACTGGGGCTAATTCTGTTTAATATCTTTATCAACAATCTTCATGAGGGAATCAAGTGTACCCTCAGTAAGTTTGCAGACAATGTCAGTTTGAATGAGAGTGTTGATCTGCTTGAGGGTAGGAGAGCTCTATAGAGTAAGAGGGCTCTATTGAGTAGGAAGGCTCTGCAGAGGGATCTGGATGGATTGGAGGGCAAGGCCAAATGTATGAGGTTCAACCAGGCTCAGTGCTGGATCCTGCACCTGGGTCACACAACCCCATGCAATGCTACAGGCTTAGGGAAGAGTGACTGGAAAGCTGCCTGGCGGAAAAGGATCTGGGGTGTTGTTTAACAGCTAGAGAAGTTACTTTCCCTCTGTACTTGGCACTGATGAGGCTGAACCTAGAGCACTTTTCAGTTTAAGGTCCCGCACTACAAGAAAGACATTGAGGTACTGGAGTGTGTCCAAAGAATGGCAATGAAGCTATTGAATGATCACAAGTCTTATCAGGAGCAACTGAGGTAGCCGAGGTTGTTTATTCTGGAGAAAGGAAGCTCAGAAGGAGGCTTTATCACCTTCTACAACTACCTGAAAGGAGGTTGTAGTGAGGTGGGTGTCAGTCTCTTCTCCCATATAACAAGTGATAGAATGAGAGAAAATGGCCTCGAGTTGTGCCAAGAGAGGTTTGGATTGGATATTAGAAAAAAATTCCTAACTGAAAGGGTTGTCAAGCACTGGAACTGGCTGCCCAGGGACATGATGAAGTCACTGTGCCTGGAGGTGCTTAAAAGGTGTGTAGATGTGGCACTTAGGGTCATGGTTTAGTTGTGGACTTGACAGTACTAAGTTGAATGGTTAGATTTTATGATCTTTTTTCCAACCAAAATTATTATCTGATTCTATAATTCTGTTCTATGATTTAACTTGCAGAAACTGAAGTTAGGCACTTAAGCACTCTTGCTAACCCCAGCAGGTTTTTTCCTCCCTCTTCAGGAGTACAAATATCTTTGCAAATCTAAAATGCTAGTGGTTTTATGTATGTTAATGCTTGAAATGGTGGTTTGATTTATTCTCATATACTGGTGGCAGCAAGTTACTCAACTGTGAGATGTCCTTAGCTCCACTTCCCAAATGAGTGCATAAACATGTGGCAGAAAGTAGTCAAATGCTGTGCAATATGCACTGTGAATACTAGGAATAGATCTGTGATTTAAGAGTGTGGATATTTTGGACAAACAACCAGAAATTTGAGTTCGAGAATGACCTTGCAGGATCCTGAAGCGGTGGAGCTAACTGGAAATTTTCTGAGTCCCCCATAAGACCTAAGGGAAATCTCATTATTGCAGTGACAAGGCTCTCAGCAGTCTTCATTGCAGACTCTCCTGAATGTCAGCTCTTTGTAATAAATTTAGAGTTATAAAAAGCCTCAAATAACTTTTCTCAGAGCATATCCGGGCTTGCTGTTCTCTCCTGCTCCAGTACCAAGAGAAAAACTAATAAATCTGTGCTTCAGCACTTACTAAAACAGTGATCAATTTGATAAGCACCAACATGGAAACAAATAGGCCCTTTATAACTATTAATAAAGGAGGATAACTGCTGACATTAGTTACTGCATTTAATTTTACCAAAGTAGTAGTTGGACAGTTTGCTTTCCTCAAGGTGGGGATTTTTTTGCGAGGATTTTCAAGTGGCATGGATCATGTTTTATAAAAAGGCAAACCTTGCATTCAAATGGTAAATAAATAAATAAATAAATAAATAAATACACGCACACACAAGTCCCCTTCTACCACCCCAAAAGCATATTGAAAATGCTTATTGTTTACCACAAGCTATAGATATATAAACAGAAAATTGGAAGATAACAATATTTGACAATTTGAAAGATGCAACACAACTCAGTCTATAACTGAATAGATGTTCTTTTCTTCCACTGAGATGCATATGGCTTTGGCTGGGTATTTTTCTTAAAAAAAATTAGTTCATTATTCTGATCAGAACATACTGATAATTACAGGACAGCATAAAAATTAAGTCATGAGAAACTAATGAGATAAATGAAAAACAGCTCTATGAGCCCATATTGTATGTCAGAATGAGAGAAAGATGTTTACTTTTATTCTTACCTAAGTTCACTGCTGTCACTGCAAAGCTAACTACTCCAGGCACTGCTCCATTTTCTTATCAGAGCAACTTTTTTTCCAGTGACTGCAAGAAAAGGGAAGACCTGTGTTTTATACTGCCAAACTATGTTGTATCCAACTGATCATGTGGAGTTTGGAAGCTACAGCTATGACTAGTACATAATAAGTAACCATCAAGGAATTTTTTGGTACTATACACATAAACAAAGAAATCATAGCCAAACAAATAGTGATTACCATACCAGCAAAATAGAAAGAATGTATGTGTTTTGGACCTTTTTTCCTGCTGAGACTGAGTTGGTGGATTGGAGTAGAAAAAAAAAAGGGGGGGAAAAATGAGCTCACACATAAAAGGGTATGAGGAGATTAAAACCACCCCAATTTCTGCATGTATGATCAATTTTAAGAAAGAATAGAAGCATCTAACTTGGTGTTTCAGAGTGCCAGAATTGGTGTATATATTCCAGCCATGGTTTAGGTCAGATCCTCACGCACCTCACTATTCCATAGCCTTGCTTTATAAGATTCATGTTATGATAGAATCATAGAATCATAGAATAGTTAGGGTTGGAAAAGACTTTAAGATCATCTAGTTCCAACCCACCTGCCATGGACAGGGACACCTCACACTAAAGCATGTCACCCAAGGCTCTGTCCAGCCTGGCCTTGAACACCGCCAGGCATGGAGCATTCGTATTCTCTCATCCTATCTTTGACTTTGAATGATAAGGTTTGTCTATTTTTTGTTTTCCTTCCAAAATTCTTCTGTATCAAGCACTCACTGACAAAGAAAAAAAAAGTACTACCATTATCATTTAATCTTCCAAATAACAGATTTATACCACAGATTCAAATCTCAGAAAAGAAATGTATTGTGTACTTCATTTATCTGGAAGAACTGCACAGCAATATCAGACCAGGTATATTGGAAGGTTGTAGCAGCATCTAGGCCAAGGTCTCAAAGGGTCACCAAGAGTAATGTAGCTGTCTCAAACAATTCTTAAAGCCTCTGATTCAAATTGACTTCCATCTATCCTGTTTCAGGTTTCCCTACCACTATTCTTATCAAAGACACCTTAATTACCCTTTGATATTCTCTTTTTTTTTTTGCAAAAGATATACTTCTATGCAGGTTTCATTCAAATTTGGTCAGAATTAAACAGTAATTCCTTTGGTTTCTGAGACTCCTAGGAAATTAAAGGACAGCAAGGTCAAGTACAACCAAGTCAATACTGATTCCGATTATTCAGCTTACATAGACACTACTGATGATTCAGGAGATATTGGCAGCCTAGGGCATTAAAGAAAAAGGTTGGCATTGTACATTTTTCTCTTGGCAAGAAATGCTATGGTACTGCTAACAAAATGACTATGTAGTTGAATTAATTAAAATGGCCATCACTTAAACAGAAATCTGCAGGTGTATGTATTTTAACTGCTTTGGTTTCTTGAACCAATGAATCTAGCCTTAAATGTTTGATTTAGTACATATGGAAGACACAGGGAATTTCATTGATTTTAATAATGCAATGCCTTTTTTATATATCCATTAAAGCAGAAATCCAGATTACTTTTTGTGAAAATAATCCTGCTTCCTGACAATAAAATAAAAACATCCTTGGGCTCTTTATAAACTTACTGGTTTGTAATTGAATTCCTTATCAAAACCATCAGAGAAGTTGAAATGCAATACAAAGTATTTACATCAAAAATTCCCATGTTGCGTCAATTTTATATAGAAGCAGTTCCCTTTATATCAGAAAGCACATGGTGCTCTATTTATGAATAAAACATTGCAATTACAGGAAAAAATGTGTAATAAGTTTTCACTGTTTGTTTAACTTGAATAATATGTTATTCCAGATGACCTGCAAAATCACAGGTACTTTGTGGAAAACATATTTCATTTATTTATTGGTGAAAAATAAATTTAATTGTCTGAATATTACCTATAAGAGCTCATTCAAATTTTATGATTATGACTAGCTTTTCATCATCATATAATAGATGTTTTCCACATTTTAGTAAGTGGAATGATTTAGCGCCATGAGAAAACTGTTACCACCACTTCTTGTAACTTTATGCAACATGTATCTATGTATCTATATAGATATGTAGAGATAAATACATAGATACATAGATAGATAAAGTGCTGGAGATAAAGTTTTTCATTATTTGCCTGGCATATATTCACCTAATAGGAATCAAATAGATAAGCTTCATATCTCCTTCTTCTAACTGAATACTAGAAATCATCACAAGGAGAATTACACTATTATACACTGTTCCAAATGTGTTCATGACATCATTGTTGAATTACTTTGTAAGAGCCCTACAGAAGAGGAAGCACATCTATCTAGATTTTCAGCTCTGACACAGTGAACAGATCTTCCACAATTCCCTAGGATGATGTAACATCCCTGCAAAAACTCTAGTAATAAATTCCATAGAAAAGACACTGATGATGCATTTTTAACTGAAATCCCTGTTACAAGTCTCTGAGGCAGTAAGTCCTACCTGGAAAATAAGTGATCCCAACTGTTGAATTGGCTTAGGTTGCAAAACAGGTTAGGCTCTGTTTAGTGGGGCAAAGTGGCTATGCTGCTGTAAGCTAAATAAGAGATTACTGAGTGATGTCGAAAAGAGAAGTTTAGTAAAAGGAAACATCTTAGACACTGTGACATATTTGAGGATTTTTTACTTTACTGGTAGGAGTACTCTCTGTATCAACAGCTTTATATCTTCTACAAAAATGGTGACATAAAAAGGATATTAAGTTCTCTCAGCGTGGAGACACTGGTTTGTCTCAAACTCTTTTCAGCAAGATGCAATGCCTTAAATCTGTGGCAATAATTAGAGAACTGAAGTATTAACATTGTGGTTTAACCCCAGCTGGCAATGAAGTACCACACATTCACTCACTCCTCATTCTCCCCCCACCGGTGGAATGGGGAGCAGAATTCTGAAAAAAGTGAAATCTGCAGGTTGAGATAAGAACAGTGTAATAATTATAATAAAGTATAATAATGATGATGATAATAATAATAATAATAAAAAGAGAAATAACAGAGAGAAAACAACATGAAATCAACAAAAAACAGTGATGCACAGTTTTTCCCTGGCTAGCTTTGTGTGTTTTGGAGCATGAATTTGGGAATCTTCTACACAGACTTTTGTTGCACTGCAGTCCCTCTCCATGCTTATTAGGAGTACACTGGAAATACTGCAAACAGAACAGAAGCAGCATGAAAGTTCTGAACTCTTGCTTGAAAAATGACAAAGATGGTCTGTTGCAAAGGGTGAGCATATATGGATATATCCTTTCTGTTAAGGAAGGCTATAGCTGTTGAATTGTTCACTGCCTTCTGTTAATGAATCAAATAAATGCACTGTTTGGCAATTTCTCCTACAAAGGTCTCTGTATACTTTCAGGTCTTTCTCTTGAACATCATATTCGTGTCTTACTCTGAACAGTCCATTATCAACTCTCTCCCTCACTTAAATACACAGAACTCACTTTTTACATGGTATTCCTTTCAGCTAGATTGATATGTTGAATACCTAATACTTATTTGTTTATTTAAATACATACTACACGAAAAAGATCATTCACCATGTCAAATGCCTTGAAGAGATTTAAATAATATAGTCCTACAGACAGATGTTCCCTTTTGCTCTCAGACATAAAGTGTTTCTTTTCAATGTATTTTGTATTTGTACAAAGGTACCTCCCCTGTAACAAATTAGAACTGTGTCAAAGAACTCCCAGAGCTAGGATCTTGGGCATATTTGTCTGGTCACAAACATGCCACTACTGTCACAATGTCTGAGCATTGCCCCTGTGCCACCTTTCAGCCAGGCAAGTGCACTCTGTCCTCTTGCTTCTGCACTCTGCAAGAAAATCTCATCCTGCAGCAGTGAGGCAGGGGCACAGCTCAAGGCTGTATGGGATGGTCTTTGAAACATCTACTGTAAGTTTGTGAATAGCTGTATCCAAGTAAAAAAAAAAAATAACCTACAGTAAATTCAGAAATCAGATATTTCTGATTATGTTTTGGGATGTATGTTGCACAGCTTGATGTAATATTTTACTATTGAATCAGACATAACTTATGAAGTATACTTATACTTCAGTGATAATGCAATACCTACACCTGCAAATAAAGGTGCAGTCATAATTGAAGCTACAATAAATAACATTCACACTTACTAACATAAATGCAAAGAAAAAAAGACACTTTTTTGTGTCTATTATTAATCTTAATAAATCTTCATGTTTACATTTTTTGAAACTTCATTGATAAAGTAGGAAATGTCAACATATAATAACTTTATTCAAAACACAACTGAATGCTCACTGTCTTGGATATCTTCACCACATTCCTCTATCTAACAGATAAACAAGTAGTATGCTCAGTCAATGAAGATTGCTGTTCATAGCTTTCATGTAAATGACGAATTCCAATACTGAGTTATGAGCTACAGGGGGAGAAATTCAATTGCTGTAACTAGGCAAAGTTGTTTAACTTGATTTGAAGGTGAAGAAACAGTTGAATGCATTGAGACAAATTAAAAAGGTCTACTCTGAAATCTGTTATCAACTACTCACAGCTATTTTTCAAGCAAGAGGACTGAAAGAAAACTGAAGTACAATTAAAATAAATGTTTTAAAGCAGTGTAAACCACTTAAACACAGGGAAATAATTTGAAAGAAACCATAAATAGCAGAAATAAATAAAAACAGCACATCTCTTTCAATAGATATAGATATGAAATTTAAATATTTGGATGTTTGGGATTTTTCCCTTATTTAGTGTTTATAGCTGATAGCCATACTTGAATTCTTATGATATATCAGCACTGGATCTAACTGGAAACATATCAGTGGTAGAAAATCATCCTTTAGTAGTGCTGCCTTTTGTTTGTTTGGGGTTTTTCTTCGTGTTTTTCTTTTCAATTGTTTCTGTTTTCTATTTAAATAATTTACATATATAGAGAGATGAAACTCCCCAGATATTCAATATTTTAATATTTTAAAGGTGATAAAGTTAAAAATTATTTAATTAACATATTGTTTGGTATAATCTAGTTTCAGCTGGTAATTCTTCATCATGGAATAAACTGTCTCTTTTTATACTCTTGTGATTAGCAACTTATGCTGGAACTAAAACATGTCCTTTAGAAAACATTTATTTACTAGTTCAGTACTTTAAATTATAATGAATTTTCAAAGATCTTGATTTGTTATTTTTACAATTAACCAGCACTGCTCAAATCAAATACTGATCTGTCTTCCAACTTTTTTTTTCTTAAAGTTTCATCAATCTAAAATTACTTATTCCTTTGCTTCATCAAAGTCTTGCTTTTTGATAGATATCATGTCCCTCTATATAAGCTTAAAATTGTAATAAAATCCCCTCTTAAATTTCTATTAAAATATCATAATTTTGAATCATTATTGTAGCGCTTCTCTGAGCACTTAACTGCATTTCAGCATCTTTTAGAAGGGTGTAAATAAAATTATAATTCAGTAGGAATGTCACCAAAATCACTTCTGTATTCACATTCATTACTGGAATTTGAGAAATGAGTATTAGTGGAACACTATACTTAGTTCCATACAGAGATTTGTAACCACATTTCATTATTTTTCAAACTAATTAAAAATTACAGATATGTTCTATATTCCCTGTCTTTATTTGTAAGGCCCAGCATTTGAGTGAATTAAAGCTCAGCCTTCGGTCAGTCAAATACTGGCAAGTAAAGGCAGAGCTGTATCCCTGCTTTATTCCTCATCACTATTTCTTTCATGTCTTGATTCTGGGTGAAAGACACACATATTCTATTAAAAATAACATTTCTACAGGAAAAATCAAGACCTCAGCTAAATAAGAATGCTATGAAGAAAAGAAACTGATGAAAATGACTTATAACTTCTGGATGAAAGATAAAAAAAGTGTTTCTTTGTGATCTCAATATAGTTAACATGGGAAAACATCTCTTATTTCAGAAGAAATCTAAGTCTATGTTGTAATTTAAGCTCTGTAATACACCTGTGGAATCAGAGTATTTCTTGGTAACCTTAAGCTTCTATATATGTTATATTCGCATACTTCAGTAGTAAGCATTTCTATATAGTTTTAAAAATAAAACACTACTAGAACCATATATCATGTTTCTAAGCACAGTCAATGTCAAATACTTTTGAAATCTCTCAATGGTAATTTCAAAAGCTTTCTCTTGTACGATCGGGAAACAATAGAAGTCATTTTGTGTTTGTTTCACCTACATTTCAGAGATTGTAGCATTGCATTCTACTTTGGAAGAGTAAGCCTATATTTTACTCATGTCCCAGTTATAATCTTTATTTACATGCCATTCTTAAAACATTATTCGAAAGGAAAAAAACCCAAACTATCAGAGAGTAACTAAGCACTGGTTTAATTATTAGTCTGTGTAAGAAGAAAGAAGCTCTTTAATAATGCTGACATGAATCAGTTTTCTCCATTTATCTTCTGTCAAATAGGAACATAGAAAAGAACAGAAATCTGAAAAGGCCTAAAGAGGCTAACCTACTTTACAGAAGAGGAGGAATGTTATGTTTGTCTAGAAGACAATTCACAGCAGCTGAGTCAGATATTTCATCTGAATAATCAACTAGCGCAGCCTCTTTTTCTCTCCTCTGATAA
>JAOEHX010056714.1:0-17807 GCA_025448015.1 Bolborhynchus lineola
CACCTGACCCAAACTGACCAAAGAGGTATTCCATACCACAGCACGTCATGCCCAGTATATAAACTGGGGGCAGTTACTCGGAAGGGTGAGATCATTGCTTGGGTCTGGCTGGGTATCTGTTGGTGGGTGGTGAGCAGCTGTATTCTCTTCCCTTGTTATTTCCCTTACCATGATTATTACTGGTGGCAGCAACAGTGGTTTGTGTTATACCTTGGTTACTGGACTGCTCTTATCTCAATCCGTGGGAGTTACATTCTTTCGATTCTCCTCCCCATCCCTCTGGGAGCTGGGGAGAGGAATGGGGTGGAGTGAGCAAGCAGCTGCATGGTGCTGAGTTACCAGCTGGGCTTAAACCACAACACCTATCTACTTAGTTCCAGACAATTGTTGAAACAAGGTTAAAAACTGTTGTCTGCAGAAATAAATTTCTCACAATACTTTCCAAGAGTCACTCAAAGTCACAAAGTGATCCTGCCCCATGGACAGAGATGATTGAAATCTGACAATATCAAACACAGAATCATAGAATAGTTAGGGTTGGAAAGGACCTTAAGATCATCTAGTTCCCACCCCCCTCACCCTAAATCATGCCACCCAAGGCTCTGTCCAACCTGGCCTTGAACACCGCCAGTGATGGAGCATTCCCAACTTCCCCGGGCAACCCATTCCAGTACCTCACCACCCTCACAGTAAAGAAGTTCTCCTCATATCCAATCTAAACTTCCCCTGTTTCAGTTTGAACATCACCCGTACTTTCAGAAAAGCCCTTCCTGCAGTGAGATCTCAGCCTGGTTTGTGTTTTTCCCTTGGGTTTGTTTTGGTGAGGGTTTTCTTGGGTTTATTTTTGTTTTATATTTATTTTGTTTCTTCTTTTTTGAAGCAATTTCTGCAAGTCAAAATATGAAACCAACACTTTTTATATTTCTGGTTGCTTAATAACAAGTAACATTAATGCAATTTAATAATACTTTAGAAGTAATGTTGCTGAACAAAATTAATGTCAAGAAAAAATGCAATCTTGAAATCCCATTTGAAAATTATATTTTATTTTTTTCATCATTACTCATAAATTCATTAAGAGGACAGAATTATAGAAGCCTTTGGAAAAATAGTGTTTGGCATTTATAGTGCTCCCTACCTCATGCTACTGCATCATTGATAATTAACATCAACATTAGAAGCTGTCTTTATGAGTCCAAACTTTTATAATTTTCTTTACCTGATGTGACTACAGGTCATTCTCTAGCTGACACTACAGAACTTCAAACTATTATCAACAAATGTCTTGTTTTGGGGTTTGCGGTTTTGTGGTTCAGATTCTCATTTACAGTGTCTCTCCCTAAAAAGAGCTTTAAAAGCTCCATACTTAGTCCTCTGCAGTGATTACAGAGCTATGTGTCTTCTAAAGTTCCTGGAGTGAGGACAAAGATTTGTTGAAATATGTCAGCTTTTATGAAGACTCATTATTTCAGGAATAATAGACAAACAATGCACAGTAATCTACTCTATCACAATATAGCTGTTACTGAGATTTGCCTCATAATTCCTCACAAGCCACTTTGAACAGCCAACCCTCTGTGCTTACAACAATCAGTTGTGTTCCTATTTCAAAAAGAAAAACAGCTATAGCTATCACACTCTTTGGATTTTGCCAGACAAAAATAATCTATCCTAAGTATCATGTCACAGATCAAAGTTCTGTTCTATTGATGAAAATGTGATGCACTGTAGCCTTACACAAAACTACCTGATATGGGTCTAGTTTCCCGAAATACAGCACCATATGTGCATCAGTAAACATTATGTGTAGAGTAAATTAAACTGAGCCTTATAATTAGGCAGTAAGGAAATTACTGCAGACCTGAAAGAGTAAATCAGCAGTATTAAAACACTCTCCATTTCCTCTGAAGCACTTCTGAGTGCCATAAAAACCTCAATGTCACAGTGATAAACATCCAGAAGAAATGCATTTTGAGGGACGTGAAGACATGTGCATTCAAATAAGTTCAAGTCAACATCACAATTGACTGCAATTTAAATAACAGTTCATTGCCTCTAAGTTTTTTAGATCAGATTTGTAGGCACTTTTCTAAAAATCCTTTGCTAAAGTAAATTAACCAGTTGATCTACCAATGGAGCAGACAAAAAGTAGTCGCTCTATTGAACAGTAATGCTGCGGTTTACAGTTCTTTCCTTCCAAGCTGGTGAAGTTCAGAGTAAGTTTACTTCTGTGGTTTTAAGAAGCATCTATGAATTCAGGGAAAGCTGAAAGAGTAGAGGACTTGGTAAAGTAGAGCTTTAATATCTCTGCTTTCTAAGCCAGTATTATGCACAACTCCTGTCTAATACCTTTGTACAAGCTGCTAGAGAAACCCAGTGAAGCACTGATGAACATGCAATACAGCATACCTATATTAAGTGAATACAAGAAAGACACATGCAGTGCTGGCACAGAAATAAATCTGCGTTAGTATTTGATGAACTGCTTTCAGAAAACCAGTTTCCAGATTTCAATAATCCAGAGCACTAGAGTCATTGCAGGTGAAGCCATAACTTAATGAGGAACAAGTAACAGGTGATGAGTTTCTAAGGCCACAGATGGTCTTAGATTCGAAGACATTTAGGCTGACTTATGACTGGCTCACTTTAAAAAATGCCAATGTTTTGACAAGAAATATTTTCGTGCAACAGAACAGGGCAATATCATGAATCACACTGCGCTTTCCCTTGTGAACAACTGGTACGTCATAGACTGGTTTAGGTTGGAAGAGACCTTAAAGATCATCTAGTTCTGACCCCCTGCTATGACAATATAGCACAACCTTAGCAAGACTCCTGGGGGTCATCTATTTAAGCATGACCTTGCTCAAATTCGTCTTCTCAAAATAAAACTTCAGTAAATATTCACGCGAGACTGAACTTTGAAGTTACAACCTTCTTGGATATTCTGCTACTCCCTAACACTTGCATGAGGATTTGCATCTTCAAAATACTTTATAACCTCTCTTGCAAATTCTCACAGTGTTATGCAAGCTAGTAAGGTCCATAGCCTCTTCTTTCTCTGTTTTTAGCCCTCTTTAAATTATACAGATCTTGAATCAAGAAAAGTCACCTTTAGGATTTAAAACCTTAACTAGTGCCTTGTCTGCAACTGCAGAACTTACTTTTACACTAATGAGAGGCAGAATTTGCTTCCCCAGCCCTCCTAGAAGTACACCTATTGCTGTGTTGATTTGGTTTATAGCTTGAAAGTAAAGAGACTATCCACATAAACCTACTTTTAGGCTTCTATCTTTTTGGCACCTAAATTAGGAAGCAGATTTTTCATAAAACTCTACATACAAAGAAAAAAGAGCTTTTGCAAAATGCATCCTTGAAAGCCCAAACCATCCTCTGAAGGTGAGCTCCCTCTTGATCATACAAAAGATTAAAGGAAAACCAGTTTCTTTATATTATCACCCAATTTCCTAAGTTGATATCAGCTGGTGTGAATTCTCAGGATTCTCCCCCCCTCTCCCCTCAATAGTTTTTATTTCTCTGAGTGTGCTGCTCAGCTTCTTGAAGAAGCTGGAAGGAGCTGGTTATTTAATACCTGCTAAGTTTGATTAGAATTGAGTAACTGTTTTCTGAAGATCTGAACATCTTTGTTTTGTTTTGCTTTCTGAGCACTCACACTTCCCTTGGGCTTATATTGTAACGTACAGATGCTGTGTAGCACTTAGAACTGGTACAAACAGAATACCTAAGTTGAGACACAGCCACCTTCAGAGGCAATTTCACTTTTCTGTGTTTCAGATTATCTTCTAAAACTGTACAGTACCTCTTGCTTGTCTTCAAGAGAACTGTAGAAGGGAGAAAGTGTAAACAAAAGACTGAATTCAGTATATGATGATTCAGGCCAGCAAGACTGAATTTATAGGTGCCACTGACTCTCCCTACAGCACTTGACAAGTCATCTGGTGTGTATATGTGACAGTACGTTGGCTGCAAAATGATAATGATAAAATTCCCTCTTTGGAAAGGGGTCTCATTTTTTCCTCAAAACATTCACATACTGCAAAGAAACAAGTTCTGCATATACTTGGAGGAAGAGAGATTTTAGTTCAAACACTGAAATCACTATTATGTAAGTGCCTAGCCACAATACAATTTGCATTGTATGGATAAGCTGTGATAAAAATGTGTTCAAATAGAACACATTTTTTCAGTTTTAGGTGTCCCCTTAGTCTAATTGTATGAGCTAATATTAATGTCTTTTATTCTGAGTCTCTCTAGAGCCTACATCAATTTTTGGCAGGTTTCAAAGTGCTAAACACTTTTTGGTTTACTGCTAATAGAATTCATAAACAGCACTGATACAACTTAATCTATGTAGAAGTGACTGATATAATGAGCAAATTGAGATCTGCTGCCTCTCAAGAGCTAGGAAAAAAAGATATGACAAATAAGCCTAAGAACATTATGAAAACTGTTATCTAATTCAGACTGTTGTAACCTATATTAGAGAAAGTATATGGAAGTGTTAAGTACTTTCAGAGACCTATGAAGTACGTAAAAAATGAGTATTGTCAAAGAAGTTCTTCCCAAGATCTTCCTCTTATCAAATTTCCATAATTACAAATATATAAATAAATTACAGGGATGTTTGTCTCATCAGCCTTTAACTTCGACAAGTTTGACTTATAGCCTTATATAGCTACTGAAACAGTACTATCAAGGACAAAAGTTAAGGAGTGTAATAAATGTAGCTGTGCAATTGAAGGGAGGTATGCTAGAGGATGTGACTGATAACAGACTAATGAATACCACATCTATAGTCCACCAAGTGTCTTACAAAGGTATGTAAATGAGCAATCAAAAATACATAAGGGTCATGTGAAAAGATGTACTAAGTACATGATACATAAAGATTAGAGGTATAAAAAGGGCAAATATGATATACATATATATTTAATTTTGCTGCTGCAAAGTGTGACTGAGGAGATCTGAGTGTGTGGCTGGTAGAAAGACATGCTAGCACAGGCATTATGAATATTACTTTGTGCCTCAATGGATGAACCTTATCCTGAGTATCCCAATGTGTGTCACCACTCATAGGGTGATAATAGTGGCTATTGGGAAAAAGCAGATACTCAGAAGGCATCAATATTCTAACCTCCATCAATATTTGTAAGAATGAGGGAGACAACCCATCCAAACCTATATAGAAATCATGGAAGTGCCTATCTTCCAGCTTTCAGCCTACAAAGCAGCTGAAATTAAACAACCAATAACAAGGATATAAACAACCAATGACAGTTACACCTGAAACCCATTCTTAGAAAATCATATGGTAAAACAAGAAACGTGTCACTGTAGAGAGCATATTGAAGGATACCACACCATGTCTTGATCACAAAGACTTTTGTCTCTGGACTGATTTTCTGAGGAAATGAGGCTTGTTACAGAAATTCCATCAATTCTTTAAAATACATTTCAATCTATTGGCCAACTTTAAAACAATCTGAAAGACAGAAAAGATCTTGAGGATGCTGGATGCTATATAGCTTGAGTTTGATGAAAAATTGTCTGGGTAGGATAACAGTGACCTGAATTAGAGTCCTATGGAGGGAAATTTGTTATGTGAACTCAGCAGCTGGCTGGCCAGTGTACCAACATAGGTACCAGCTGTCTGACCACCATGTGGATACCAGCTGGCCAGTTGGCAGAGTAGATGCTAAAACCAGCCTCACATCTTCCTGCACCTCACCAACCAGCCTGGAAATGAGCTACAGCAGGTGAGGAAGCAGTAGAGAGAAAGATAGATGCGAGAAAATAAGAATAAATCAGAAATAAACCTGAAAATCAGAGACCATAGGAAGGACCTGAGATTATTGCTATAGGAAACCCTATAAAGACAGTATAATGCTATACAAAGGAAGGCTTCATTAATTTAGGTGGCTGCAATCCTGCTTTTCAGTCCTGTGATTACACAATATGTATTCCTCAGAGATTTGTAGGGCGTTGTCTGGAAAAGGCAATCTGTGAAAAAGACATTTTTTGACAAAAAGAAATGGTAAATCAGAATGTTCTGCCTCAGAGGATGGTGTCAAGAATTCATCTAGCCATAAGAACAAGCACAGTTCTTCGAGTCCAGAAATGATGACAGCTTTCCATACCCAAAATCCCTGTCCTAGCTACCAACTGTGTATGCCTAATACAATGCTGATATTTTTGTGGTATTTGCTCAAAAGGTTGAACTGGACTGCACCCAACAACACACTGTCTAAGGCCACTAAATAATCAGATGGCAAAAAACCCCTTTTGACCCTGCACACTTAGACTTAGATATCTAACAAGAGTATTACTTTCTGTTAGACATCCATTCCATTAAAACAAAAGCTCACATTCAAAGTATTTAGCGAAATGCAAATGGTAATGCAGTTATTTCTGGACTTTCTACTTCACAGGTCCTATTAAAACATTTTATAACAAAGATTTCTTGCATAAAACTGCAAAGAGCAACAGAAATTCAACTGTAAAAATTTTAATTTTTGCTTATTGTCAATTAGAATGAAACCTGGAAATTTTGAATTATCAAAATGCCTTAAAACAAAGCAAACCTTCTTGAAAATCCTGAGAATTTGGTTTTATTTGCTAATATTTAATTATATCCACAACAATATTTATATTTATATTTATTTATATTTGCCATGCTAAGCTAAAATAAACAATTAAGTTTTTAAAGTGAACATCTGAAACTACTGAAAAAATCCAAATGTGAATTTCAAATTTAAAAAAAAATATTTTCAAATTTCAATTTCTGGATAATTCCTGATGATTTTCAGTTTCAAACAAAGTGAAACTTTTCTGTTGAGTATTTATTTCATACAGTATTTCTAACTAGCTTTAGTAATGACATAAACCAACCAGCAGGTGAATGAATTGTCCTTAACAGCTGTATGAGAGCATTATTTCCAGTATAAACTGAGATTCATTAGTAAAGAATGTTCTTATGTCTTTACAGTTTCTTCCACTTGAAGGCACATGAAGCATTAGTCTAGCTTGAAGGGACAAGAATGAAGAATTACTTGATTTCAATTGACTGTGAAGAATACTGCAGGCAGGCTGCTCTGTTAAAATGACTAGAAGTACAGATATCTGCTTTTTAAGAGAAAACTAATGGTTTTCGTTATTATACCTTGCAGGGAAACTGACTGGCTAATACAGCCTGAACAAGCTCAACTGCTCAACTGGAACAGGACACCAGGCAAAGAGACGATGGCAACAGGGCAGGAGGCAGCAGCATTAACAGGTGGGCCACCAGTGGTGGTGACAGCAGAACAGCTGGTGCCCTGCTCATACAACTCTAAATGATCTATAAACCATGTTGGTCCTCACTAGGCATCCAGTCTGTGTGTCAGCTAAACTCTTTGGTGTGTCCTTCCTGCTTATCTTTGCTTCAATGTCACAGCAGAGCTGCAATGTTGGGAATTCCGTGCATGCATGCTGCTTTATGATTAGCTGTAGTATTCAAACTATATGGTTAGTACCTTTATTTTTTCCCTACAAACGTAAAACAAAGAAAGAAAATAACTGGTATTAACAAGTACCCTGCTGCTGATATAATTTCCTGTACTACACAATGAAATATGCTACTGTTTAGCTTTTAAGTTTATGGTTCCCCCTTTTATTTTTTTTTTTGTGACACACTTGTGTACCAGGGGGAAAAAGACCCCATATTCTGCCAATTGGCATAACTTATTATCAGACACAACTCTGTGCTTTTCCAAATTGTTCAAAATCAAGTAAGAAATGGCAGGGGTAAGCTATAGGCTGGTGAGACTTGTCTGCTTCCATGAGCTTGCTCAGACTGACTTAGGTTGATGTTCTTACTGGCAGCTTATATTAAGATACATAATTAGATGCCCTTAATAGTTTCCCAATGCCCATGAGAGGTTAAATGATGAGTATCAAAGGTGCAATTCCACTAAACCAGGAAATATTGATGTGACTGTAAATCGTGAAATGGAATTTTAGCACTTTGTATCCCATCCACAATCATTTCACATGTGCTCTGTAGCTAACAGAATAAAATCTCAGAAATAAAGAGCTATGTAACCTGTGGAGAAAAAGAAAAATCAGTCTTAGACGGCTGGCTACTGAAGCTTTGCAAGGGAACCTGACTACCAAATGAAATATATATACCTTTTTCATTACCAAAACATATTTTGTAGATTGTTTTATGATGGTAACATTAAGCTTCCTAAATCTGATGAGCAAGCTTCAAAAGGGATCATTAAAAACAAAAGGCATTATGGTGTTCAATGTTGGTTTTCTCTCCCATGATTTAGCCCAAAATAGAAAAACCAAAATAGCATAACACTGCAATCTTGACTGTGGCTCATTTCTTCTTAATCTTCAAGCCTCTCTCCCCAGGCATTATAGTAAGCCCTCACTGACATCCTCACATTCTGAAATTTAGCAGGGGGGTGTATAGGCAGGTCTGGATAGACACGCAAATGTATACTGTTGATTATGTATTTGATGAAGCAGAACATTGATTGTGATTCTGAAGAACAATGATTTATAGTCAGAATACACATTGATGAAAGCAGAGACTCCAATCTTCCTCTATGCTTGTGCAAAAACCTAGCACAATTATGATCTGATCTTCATTAGTTTACTAGCAACTGCAATAATTTAATAAACATTATACCTACATGATTAACTTTCATAAATATCAGAAACTATATTAAAAACTTCATTCAAAGCAGGAAACTATTATATATTTTCTTCATCTTACCCACATAAAGAGCTCCAACCTTTCTGAGATTGAATTCAACACCCTTGGGGCTGAATATATATGAGAAGCAGACAGTTTATTAAGAAAGGTGCCATTTTTATATCACGTTTCAGAGTAAATTTGGCTTTAGAGATGAGTAATTCAGGCAACTGCTGAGAGCCTCACACAGAACAGCAACTCCTGTGTTAGTCTGCTACTTCCTTCAAGCAATAAGAACAGAGGTAGGAGGCAACACATGGTATAAGCTCCACTGCAGAACCTAGGATCCCACAAATTTGGAGGTCAGAACAGTAGAGACCTTTCTTCTGTGATTAGCTAAGCAACAGATGTGATTCTAGGCTTTATACAGCAGAGACAATGATTCATATTGTCTGCAAGTCCATTGCAATATCATTTTTTATTTCAGAAATAAGCCCTGAGAATATGATCCTAAACACATTTGCTGAAAGTTAAGGAAGAGATGAAAAGAGCTGGGTTTTAGCAGTGTAGAACAGTGATTTCAAAATGCCTATGGGGGCCACTCTTTCTGAAACTGTCATGCTGCAAACAGGGATCTGAAGGTACATTTACGTCTTTGTCTTGTGGATTTGTGGATTTTAGACCATTTTCAAAGAGGTAACCTTTGTTTGGCAAGGTACATAGGGAAACCTACAGAGTACTTCTCCCCTTTGCCAATGTCCCTTCTATTCTTTTCAAACTCAAGTTTTCTGAACAAATCTTTCAGTCTTATTACCAAACACAAGAATAATGTAACACAAAAAAGTCAACCTTTATGGTTTAAACTATGCTTTACAGTTACTCATAGAATCATGGAACAGTTTGGGTTGGAGGGATCTTTAAAAGTCATCTAGTCCAACCTCCCTGCAATGAATTGGGATGTCAACTAGATTGGGATGTTCAGTGCTCCATCCAACCTGAGCCTGAATATTTCCAGGGCTGGGAAATCTTACACCTCTTTGGGCAATCTGTACTTTATTAACCTTCTTCTTATGTTATTAGGATCTTTATTTAATATGAAACCTTAGCATTTTTCTTTGAAAATATTCTGCTTTTGCAAACTCTTTCATATTCTGATCATTCCTGTTATTTCATAAGAGTATTCAAATAAATACAAATAAGCACATATGCCAGTGTTTTTATGACTTGGATTGCTGGGCTGCAAAGGCAATGAAGTTCTGGCCAATCTGTCTATCCTTGCACATATTGAGACCACTGGGGGCTATACGTGGAATATGTTTCAGTCTCACTATTTTTTGGCTCAGAAAATACTACTCCTTTGCTTAATGTCATGTGTAATATAGTGTTATTTCTAAATAAGGACATAAATTCTTTATACCTCTACAGGTGGCAAAACCAGTCTGAAGTTGAAAAGCAATGACTTCCTTGGAAAATCAAGATGCATTTGAAAAGGCTTATGTTACCTGTCTTCGAAGGTCTCGCGTTTTCTTGGTCATCTTGTCAATAGCAATGTTGAGAGGGTCTCCTTTCTCCTTCCTTCCAGTCTGTTAAAACATGAAATTTTGTAGTTAGAGAAAAATACTACAGAAAAGACCCACTTAAATGAAAAAAAAGCAAACCAACAGTACAGATTTATAAAAGGAAATCTGTGCATCTCTTCTTGTTTGCTTCCCTCAAGTTATTATTTCCAATATAATGTTTTTATCATGTTTATGTGTGGGGGGCATAGCAGATTATTTTAAACCAATCCTAAAATGATAACAAGAAAGATTAAGGTGACTCACTGGGGAGTTCAGAACTTTTCCAACAATAAATTATGTACATATATTATAGACTATACTCCAAAAAATCTGGCAAAAACCTTTCACTATAAAACGAATATTAAGAGTTTCTAATCTCTGTCCTGCTAGGCACTGGGAATGTTAAACATGATAATAAGCAGCAACACAGCTTGAGGACAGAAGGAAAATGGTCCCTACGCCTGTAACAGGACTCATATTGGCAGACATTAAGTGCAGTATAAAGAAGAATTCCACTTAAAAGACTTTCCTGCAGGAAGTCTCAAAGCAAAAATCCTCGCAAAGATTAAAAAGAGGGAAAAAAATCTTTTTTTTGGCTCAAAACCAGTGAAACCCCATATTTTTTAGGTCCAATGGTACAAAAAGCATTAACTGACTTTGTTAGCTGTATTGCCTTTCTCTTAGGTGAAAACTGCTTCTCTGAAGATCTATCACATCTCTTACCACACTGAACTCTGTTTGATAGCTTTTCATCAAGAATCAAAATGATCTTCCATTCTCTTGGCAGTACTCTTTCCTTCCCAATGCTGTTTTCAAGTACTCCTATTTAGAATTGTTCCTTACATATGATTAAGAGCAATTTTCTATTTCCAGCTGAGCCTAATAGCATACATTTCTGGAAACTATTGAGAAGTCACTTTTGGGATAGGATGGGGATTAAATATACCCTTTCAATAATGATTTCACAAATGTACAGCACTGTTATCAGCTCTACATGGCCACATTGGCAAGTGGCCTGTGTTCTAGTCTTATGCTTGAAGCATTCATTCCAGAGAACGCCTGCTTTCTATTACTGTCTGTACTTCTGATATGAGGCCTATGCATTTATGATCATTTAGAAATCTGCAAAGCCCATCCCCTTTTTTTAATTTGGAAATTCAAACATAAAACCATAAATTTACCTCTTAGGTTTTCATAAAGAATCTATTACAAATTCTGGAGTTAATTGTACAAATTGACACCAGAAAACAGAGACAGCATTTGCCATGATACAAGAGGAGGCATCTGCGTAACCCGCTGGTATTTTTATCTCCCTTTTCTTGTGTTCATACTTTGACTGAGTTCTTCTGGTCCCCAGCTGAAGAACTGCAGCTCTTTAGACTAAGCAATGTCAGCGTATGCTTTTGGGTTTTGATGTCCTGAATTCAGATCCTGGTATTTTGTCCAAGCCAGCAGCGGCCATACATGCACACAGTCTAGTTTTTCAAGCTGAAAACCCCATTTTTACAATAAAAATGAGGCAGACAAGTCTGGTATAGAAAGTCTGTCCTAACTGTTGAAATGGCACAACAGGGAGTGACAAATGAGCTAGTTTCAGCCAGGTTCCTGGTGTGCTAGACTACAAAGCTATATTCTAAGAAAACTTTCATTTACTCTGGCTGTGTGCTATGTACTAGCTGAACCAAGTATCCTTAGTGACATAAGCATTCTGGGACGTTTTATTTTCCCAGTCAAATAATTAGATTTCTTTAATATTGTTTAAATTCTTCTCTTCCTTCTCATTGTTTAATCTTTAATGCACTGGCTTAGAAAGATACATAACCACACAAAATGTTTTAGGACATTTTTTGCTGCGGTAAAGATAATTTAATTTTTATTTAAAATAAAATCAGGGAATAATTAGCTAAAGTGTGCAAATTGCAGTGAATATTAATACAATGAGAATCATAAAAAGCAAAGGTTGTGACCCTTAAGGCTAGATCAGGATGGTATTTTAAAGCTCTCAAACGAAATAACTAGTTCACAATTCTTCTTCACTGATCTCATGCAAGGCAAACATATTTTGTGCTCCCATCATCATGCAGGTAAAGCACGTAATGCTTGGCACCCATTATTGTTGGTCAGAAAATTGTCCTGAATAGAAACTTGGGACTTCTTCCAGGGTAATCAGCTATCAGATACAATAATAATAAATAAATCAGGCATCTGATAACCTACTATTTATTCCCTAAATAGTAATTGGAAAAAAAAATTGGAATTTGGAGATTGACTTTAATGTTTGTAATTTAGGTTCCAGACCTGGGTGGGTTTTATTGGTTTTATCGCTCATAGGAGGAAACTAACACTGAGAGAAGGCCCATGATACATCTGGAATCTCTCCTAAGCCTCTCTTCAAATTTTTCCTGTAAGTTTCTTTCTCTAGTTTTCAATTACATAAACAGTGGACCTTAAGGTACATCCTATTGTGAAATGCAAGACAACTGGAAACCCTTCTGTGACCCTCACGCCACACAACACTGACTGTCAATATCCATCTGGCCAGGCCCTTCTCTCTCCAAAATAGAGAAAAGCCTGTTCTATATTGCTTACTGAATAACTCCCTGCTCTGTGCAATTGCCCGAATCATGCCTACATGCTGTTTGAGATGCTAAATGGCATGAACCAGTCTGTGCTGGAAAACAGGCTACTAAATCAAGTGGGCAGAGATCCAGTTGAGCTCCCTCAATGGAAATATTTTATTAACACATGTGAATACAGATGAAGTTGAAGAGAAACTTCTTCCATGCCACACAACATTTTTACTTATGCAGGAAGTTTGTGTCCTTAACCTGTTACTTATAAAATGGCTACTGCCTTTCGTCTGTTCACAAACCCCCTTCTTCACTGTTTGATTTCAAAGAAGTAGAAATTTGTTTAGTAAATCACATTATTGAAAAATAAATAGCATGGCATGTGATGCTACAAAGCTTCAGGCAGGTCTGTCAAACACTATCTGTTCTGTGCCGAAAATATAAGTTTATCAAAGTTTATTTATTTAAATCCTTAAATACTCTTATATTAATGTTGCTCTGTGATAAATTTCTGGCCTTCATTCCTAGAAGAGATAGAAAGGAATTCAGTGGTTTCCTGAAAAAAACATAAAGCTTAGTACCAAGCCTTATAGTATTTCTCTGTTAATCTTTTTCTGCAAAGGGAAGAAAGATACTTTGGAGATGGGATAAAAAGGAAGCAAAAATTGCTGCTGGCATTGAGTTAAAAGGAGAAGGAGGAGAAATGCACAGAATTCCTTCAATGCCAAAATATTGCTATTCAGAATTCCTGTGGACAAAATTATGTCTATTCATGATGTAATGAGGAGAACTTCGCTGCAGGAGAATATATTAATCAGGCCCTTGATTTCTAGGGACCATTAAAGCATTTGCATACTGGTTTTACTCAAGATATTTTCAAACTACATTCCTAATCTGGTTTATTCCCATTCTAACTTCCTCAGAGCTTTTCCCTGCCTGCTGGATTTACACTCAGTTGATCAGGATAAGCTAATTTCTGCAGGCCTTCCCCCGCTGAGGAATGAATCTTCCATTGCACTTCTATCCCAAGGCTGCAGTCCCCCTCCCAGAACACACAACGTAAGATCCAGATCCCTGAATATATTTTTCAAGCCTTTTTAAGCTTGATTTGCCACCTAGCATGAGAAGTTGAGCAGTTTTTCAACACATCTATTTCCTCTTAGTGGAAGAAATCCAGGTAGTGTTCTATTACCCTACAAAACATTCACAGTCACAACCACTGCCAACATTACTTGAAACAGTAAACCAAATACAGAATACAATCATTTCCTTCCTTATATTAAGCAAAGTCTAAGTAGCCTCACAGTTAAACTCATGTAATTTTAAGGTAAGCACTTAGACAGGGAACTTCAACTTCATTTGGTAAGGAAGAGAAATGATAAAATAAAATAAAGCACTTCAGGATGGTAAGAAATTTTAGCATCTGCTAGAATGACTTCTATAGGACTGCTCTTCCTTTTGAAAACAGACCTTTTTCTTCTTGTTTTCTTCTCTTAATGAGCTGTTCACAGTTTATATTGTTGAAGTAAAATAAAAATCTCATAACTATTAAAGACATTTATATCCCATGAGTTGCTCATTACAAAGGTCTCTTGATCGGCATGAGGTACTTAGCAGGACACTCATTTCCAGCTATAGAGAATATCACAGAGTTAAGACATGGGCGGTTGGGTCTATTAGCCTAGAGACATAGCACAGTTTGGATGAGACACAGTCAACCTAGGAAGAAGATGCTCCAGACTGGAACTTTGCTGTTTGATTTGAATAATTCCAAACACCAAATCATAGAGCTTAAATTTCAGCACATAAAACAGCTAAAATTGTTATTACGGGAATTATTATTATAAAGAGGGCTAAGATATTATGGTAATGAATATCCTTGTACTGAAAAGTTAGGATTACATTTGTGTGAGAGTGAGATGAAAACATATTATTCTGACCATATTATTTTTGAAAAAATATAATCAATGGCAAAGAACGTGGCTGACAAAAGTAACCTATTAAAGAAGAGGTTGGAGTGCCAAGAAACACAAAAAGCGCAGCAACTGCAGGCCTACAACATAATATCACAGACAAAAAACAGTGTATACCGCAGTTAAATGAGTGACGTTAGAGGGAGCTATTCCCCTTTTCCATTAAAGTTCATAATTTAAAAGATCAGTGTTCAAATTTAATAACAACACTAAATAAATTTAATAACAACACTAAATAATAATAATAATAATACCTAAAACTGTGCAAGAACTTTGGCAATGGCTGTTTTCACACATTCATCTGTGTTTGCTACATTACATACAGGCCAAAATACCTGGGAGAGCTGGGTCTCTTAACATATTACATGCTGCCTGTCCAAGACATCCTTACTGTCATTAATCAAGTAATTTAGACCCCAGGAGACAGGTGGAAAGATTACATTTTGATCCAAAAGCTACCAGACCTTGATGTACTTTATATTTTCATCATCCCCAAGGTAGATGGTTCCATCATTTACAATTTATTCAAAACTTCAATATTATTAAGGTATAAATTGATGCTCAAAAACATATCTGTCCTAATATTTTATTTTAAATGTTGAACAACATCACTCTTAAACTATGTACAGGTTCAATAGCTCTTTTAAAAGTGATGAAGCTAGTGCTAGGAGAAAAAAACATTTTGAACAGCAGATATAAGATGGATCAGTGATTTTAAGCAGAAAGTTAGACTTGAACATACAAATTCACAGTCTCCTCCTGACAGGTTAAGACTAATTATGGGTCAGGAAAAGGCTAAACTACTTTTTTTTCCAGCAGAAGTGAGTAGACACTAAATTTCACTGAAAATCCTAGGTATCCTCTAGGGAGATGGATCAGGAAAACACATCTTAGAAGATCTCTGTGCTTCCTCTCTGGATGAGCTAAAGAGGACACCGTAGAATAAATAAGTTTTAAAAGCAAAAAAGAAAGAATAGTAAGAAGTATCTTAGGATCATGGAGTGATCGTAAATTACTGTCTCTGATCAGCTCAGTGATTTCACTCACATTTTATGTTTATTCCTATAAATTACTTTGCATTATATCATTTATCCGAAGTAACTACATTGGAGGTTTTGCAATCACTTGTTTTCCATCTTCAATTTTGCTAGGGAATCACATCCCGTGGAATGAATATTTGTACCTTCCTTTTTTCTTTTAATAATTATATTTTTTTCTTGAAAATAAGGACATAATTTTGCATAAAAGGGGGAAGAAAGGCTGCTAAGATACCCTTTTTCTGCTCAGGGCTTTTGGCTTTTGTTTTATGCAGTTGCAAAGGAGAAAGGTTCAGTCAGCACAAAGAAAGGACAAGACAGAAAGATCCCACTGTTTTGCTGCTTTGCAATGTAACACTGAATTAAAGGTTTTCTTCATGGCACCTCCACAATACTGCTCAGTTTCAGAATGTTATTCACTAAATAACCTGCTCATAAATGCATGTTACAGGCAAGAATTCCCCTAAAATAATACAATTGCTTTCAGCAGTTTTTAATTACCTTACCAAATTGTAACCAGATCACAGTGAGTGTAATTTGCTCCAGTGTAGCATAAATAATCACAGCTATGCAGAAACTGGGCAAGCCACATCCTTGCAATCCCAGACAACAAATAAAGTCAATAAAATACAAATGCATTATGAGCTGGACATATCAGAACCTGAGGTGTGCAAATCTTGTCCTGGATCCAAGCAAGTTTTATCTAGATCTGTACATACTTAAAACTAAGTAATGAAATTCAGAACTTATGAAAACTGAATATGCAAATGGTTGAAGAAGAGTCTCTTTTTCTGTTTTACGTTTTTAGGCAGCCCACACACCACAACATCTGAAGGCCTTCAAGTGGAGTGGTGAAATGGTGAATTAAGCGCTGTGTTTAATATCAGGCGTGTGTGGTTTCTTTTACCTTCTCACAAGAAGGAGGATTTGTGTGTAAAGAAGTATTTTACTTCTCATGTACTGGCATCTAAGCTCCCCTAAAAAAAGAACTGCCTGAAGAATTTATATTTATAATGGTATTAGAGGTTGCTAAAATGAAAAACTTTTTCATTCTTGAGAATGAAGGCAGCAGTTTGTTAGGTTCTGTGGTCTTGTTTTAATTTGTAGATATATATAGAATATTTCTGTATTTCTGTGATTTTTGAACTAGGGTTTCCAAGATCACTATGGTGAAGATACAGTCCTTTTCTAGCTACTAGCCAAAATTGGATTTAAAGCATATTGAGGTACCAAAAATGCAGAAAAGGCAACTGGTGGAACTTTCCTACTGTCCTGGGTTCACAGTAGCAGTCATTTTTCTCCTTCTCAGTAGCTGGTGCAGTGCTGTGTTTTTGACTTTCGGCCTGGGGACAGCACTGATAACACCAGTGTTTTTAGTTGTTGCTCAGCAATGTTTACTCTGACCAAGGACTTTCTGAGCCTCGTGCTCTGCCAGGGAGGAGGGAAAGCTGGGAGAAAGCAGAGACAGGACACCTGACCCAAACTGACCAAAGACGTATTCCATACCACAGCACGTCATGCCCACTATATAAACTGGGAGCAGTTACTTGGAAGGGTGAGATCATTGCTTGGGTCTGCCTGGGTATCTGTTGGTGGGTGGTGAGCGGTTGTATTCTCTTCCCCTGTTGTTTCCCTTGTCATGATCATTACTGGTGGTAGCAGCAGTGGTTTGTGTTATACCTTGGTTACTGGACTGCTCTTATCTCAACCCGTGGGAGTTACATTTTTTTGATTCTCCTCCCCTTCCCTCCAGGAGTGGGGGGAGAAAGTGGTGGTGGGAGGGGAGTGAGCGAGCGGCTGCGTGCCTGACTGGAATTAAACCATGACACAACTTTTTGTCACCCAACGTGGGGCACGAAGTGTTGAGATAATGACAGATCTGACCACAGTGTGTCTAATCATATTTGTGATAAGCATTCATTGTTTCGGATTAAGTCACTCGTCACAATGCTGATTTATTGGCT